>CP139502.1:202745384-202893679 GCA_021014915.2 Artemisia tridentata subsp. tridentata
TGGTAAAACTTATATAGAGAGAAATGTGTTTACTTAGATTTCCTTACTCCCTAACTATCTTTTACCGGTTGATTAGTGTGTATTAGTTGCGTGGATGACGGGTGTATTCCTTAATACCATTTGTGGGGTGGCGTACGTACTTCCCCAACTCTACAAGCTCCTACTTCACTCCTATGTCGAGCCGGCTAGGAAGCTCCTAACATGGGATCACTAGAATTCGCTTGTGCATTAAATACAACCATAAAAACCTTTAGTACGCATTGGTTCATGTTTCTTAAGACGTTCAAGCAAGTTACCGAATAGGAAGTTAGCCAGTTTTCTTAAGCCTAACATAGATGAACAATCATCCAATACAACTAACAACACACTAATAACCAATAATCAATAGCTAGGTTTCATTAGATCTAAGCAAACACAAGATAAATCTAGCCTAGCATGTTAAACAAAAGACAAGAACAAGATAGAATCAAACAACACATAGACATATTGAATGATTAATTGATAACTTATCTTCAATGTAACATGGAAGATCTCAAGGCAAAAAGCCTTGAAAAAGCTGCCAAATTCGTCCTAGGGTTTTCACACACAAAGTTCCCCAATAAGTTCCACCAATAAGTTCCACACTAATGACAAAAAATTGCAAAACTATATATAGACTTTCAGATCTGACGGCGTCACGTTATGGAGTGTGACGCCGTCACCTCGCCGCTTTTAGGGTTCCCGGATGACCTTCTTGACGCCGTCCCTCTTTAGCTCTCCAAAATCCGTTCTGGCTTATCAAGGCTTGACGCCGTCAGACTATGAACGTGACGCCGTCCCTCTTTAAATTAAGCCGTGACGACCTTGATTAGATTAAAGCGTGACGCCGTCAGAATTTCATGCAAATTTCTCTGGCTTATCATGAGTAAATTTCACATCCACCACTTTTGCCAAGCCATGACGCCGTCAAAGGTAATTTCCAGCAGAATTTTGAGACTTTGTCGTTTTCTTCACTTTTATGCTCCAAAAACGTCCAAAATGCCTCCTTTTCCAGATTTCTCCTCAAAAGTACCTAAAATGACAAAAGGAACGATTTAGGGCAATATTTGATCAAATAAATACGATTTAGGGCTTAAATGACCCCTTAAAAGCGGTACACTTTTCGCTTCATCACATTTCCTCGGAAATACTAAAGTCATTTCTTGTCATCTCGCCTAGTCGTTTCCGTTAAAAGAGTTTATTAGGTATAAACTCTTCCCTCGCGTCAAAAAGTCTTACTAATTAAGTAAGATTAATTCGTCAAAAGTCAAAATGGAACAAAAACGAGTCTCAAACATGCACGGCTCCACTAAAGTGGCACGACACCACTAAACATTAGCGGTACCGTGGTACCGTGCATCTGATAAACCCGATTTTCTTCCTTTTTCCCTTTACACATTCATTCAAAACAAAAATTCCTATTTCCCTTTTGCTGTCGAAACCAGATACCACAACCAAATCCTACTACATTCTTGTCAATCAAGATCGAGGCATTGCACTTAAAGAATATCAATCACTACAACATCAATTGTAAGTTAATTAACCTTAATTTCTTTCTAGTTTGAGTCTAGGGTTTGTTCTTATGCATAAAATCGAATTCGGGTTTTTCAGTTTTGGTTGAATCTTTATGCAATTAGGACTAGGATTAGACAATGTATAACTTACATGATTCCCAAATCATAGGATTTGCATGAACCCACTTATATCAGATATATTAGTCCGAATTTTACTATTTATATCGGATTAAGATTAAATATCTTTAGTGGAATCATGTCTAGGATACTTGAAATTTAATTAGAAGTCATCAACATTCAAGCTTTTCAATTTTAAGAATTTTGGCGCCGAATTATCGCCTTTGCCAAACACCCCAATTCCATTGCTTTCGAAAAATTTCACACATCTAGGATCATGAAATATTTTTCGTGCATTGTTGATGCAAACTAGAAACGCTTTTGCATGCATACATAATCTCACAAATATTGATCGAATTACATAACTAATATGTATTTCTTGACATATTTGATTGAGCAAAAGTGAAGTTAGGAGCGTTTGGGTAATCTCATTATTTTTGTTTTAGAATTGAGATTACTGCACCTCCACATAGTTTGCATATAGGCACACACACACTAGAAATGTGATCATTAAAATTCAATAAGTTAACATATACATACTTATATTTTTGTAGGTAACAATGCCTCGTACCGATTACCAAGACACCAAATGCTATATCCCTTCTCTAATTGATGACCTAAACATTCCCGATGAGCAAAAAGCTTATCTTCTTAAAGTCCAACATCGATACATACACGAAGGTCGTGTAGTCGATGCCTACTTTGTTCCTTTGAATGGCATCCATGCATGCTTTACTATGATCCAATTTGATTGTTTATATAAAATAAATGATCAAATTTGTACTCGTTTCATCCTCGAATTCTATAGTCGTGTTCGTACCTTCAATGATCTTGAGGGTAATGTCTTTCTTGATTTTTGGATTCAAAATGAACATATCATTTTATCCATCACCGAACTCGGGGACATTCTAGGTGTCCTTTCCTATGGTCAATGTGCCTACACAGAAGACCATTCCTTAGAGTCACTTCACTATCATCTTGAAAGTGAAGGTCCATACCTTACCGAAATTTTAGACATTCAAAGCATCAAGCAACATGTCCAAATTTCTTGAGTCACCAACACGTACCAAAAAGGTGATGGTTCCATAGTTCATCTCGACCCCAATCGCATCTATCTCAGAGAGATTCTTCCCAATCTTAAAAATTAGGAACTCCTTCTGCGTGAAAACGTCGTGTGTCTTGCGGGCAACTGGGATCATGTTCCGGCAAGTCTTACCTATATGCTCTATTGCCTTAGTAACGAGGATCCATACAACCTCGCGTACGACATGGAAAAAAGATTGGCAAACATTCACAGTTGGTCCGATAAGCTCATGCCTTACGGTATGTTGCTTACTCGTCTCTTCCGTTGGGTTATGGCAAATTACCCAAATCTTAATAATGGCGACTAATTTCTTGTTGATCCCATTATGAAACCACTTGGTGGACCACAATGTCGCACAAAGCAACGTAATGACAAAGGGTCTAAACGTGGTTGTAAATCCACCTCCGATGCTACTTTCTCTTCTTCCTCCTTCGGTCATGGATCGTCATCTCACCCTCTGGATGAGGATGATGAAAAAGTGAACAAAGAAGGAACTTCTCGTGCTCGTACTCCTTCTCCCGACACTTTCTTTCGTAACCTTGACATGTCATCCTTCACACCAACAACCAACCTTCCTTACAACAACACCAACTTGAATGCAGTGATGAGAAGGTAAATGTCGATGTACAACCAACAAGTGTCCATGCATGAGCAAACGATCGGGGGGTTCAAGTCTATTGGAAAAGAACTCAAGCGGATCGGGAACAAGATCAAGAAGTTAGGGAAATCAAGAGATTCGACAATACTAACTTAATTAGTATTACTAACTCAAGTAGTATTAAACTATTACTAATGGGGTCTTGGCTATAGCTATTTAACAGTAACAAGTTTGAATTAACTTAGTATTCCTAATGTGGAAAACTAGAAGGGGGGTTGAATAGTTTTACGTCTTTTTAATTTTATTATGAAAACTTTGTTTCTTTTTAAAACCTTAGATTTGAGTTTATATGAAAAATGATACTTGAACAATATTATTAATTATATGTGTATCCTATTAGATTTGTTATAAAAGTTTTTTTTTTTATGAATGGAGTTTTAAATTGATCTTTATGTGAAATCAACTTCTACTTAATACTAATAGTTATATATGCCTATATGTATGAAAGTAAAGACGATATAAAGAAATAAGTAAGAGATGGAAAGATCAAACTGAGACACGAGGGATTTATAGTGGTTCGGCTACAAGGACACCTTCCTTGCCCTACTCCACTCCCCGAGCACACCTTGCTCGAGATTTTTCTTCACAACTTCAATTGGAAACCAATGCTTAAGATTACATGATCAAAGGTTTTTTTTAAGATATGAAATGAGATCTACAACAGAAAGTTTTAGTGCAAAAGGGTGAGTAAAAATCCAGGGGAAGGCTGGTATTTATAGGAGAAAAATCTGGACAGCTGAACCCTACTGGAGCGTGGCCGACCCCCTTAAATAGGGGGGCGGTCCCCTTAATTTTAAGGGGCCGCCCCTGCTGAACGTTGGCCAGTTTTGTCCTTTTGTGGGGAAGGTTTTTCTGGAACATTTTAACTGATTTTGGTTAAAAATTTGAATTCATATTTTTATAAAAGATTAAACATTTTTATTTAATACCAAAAATGTTTTTCAAAAATATATAAAATGTTTTTGATGTTTTATAAAAAATCTAGTTATTAAGAAAATGTTCCTTTGATCATATAATGCATTAAGCATTAGTTCATTCATACCTTAAGTGATTTTAGTTGTAGAAGTGAATATTTACAACTAAGTACTTGTTTAATTTATAAGTTTATGTTTTAATGAGTTTACATTTTGTGATCATCAAAACATAGAGATATGAATAAATATTGATAATGTTTTTAGGCATTTATTTATGTCAACAATCTCCCCCTTTTTGATGATTACAAAATCTAAACTCGTTAAGCCAAAAAGTTTATTTTTGAACAAGTATTTAGTGAGTTTACATTCACTTCTCCCCCTTTTTGTAGAATCAAAAAGGTTAAGCCGACAAAATTCAAACGTGAAATTTGTCGGGACGAAAACTCTCCCTTGATGTGTACTCCCCCTCGTTTGGGGGCACCAAGGAATCGATATATGGAATACTTGCAAGAAAAATATTAGAAGCACAAGCATATATATAGCAAAAATAAGCATGCATATAAAGACATTCATTAAAAATGTTGTGTATCAATACACAACCATCCAAGATTATATTCAATCCTACATTAGCTAGTAAGTAATGCAATCTACATAATCATTCTAGGAGTACATGATCTTCCATGGGGCTTGCACACAAAATGGTTTAAAAAATTATTTTTGATTAAGCATTGCATATGCTTAATTTGGTGAGAATGAAGGTGGTGGTAGTGTAGTGGGTGAAAATGATGGAGGTTGTGGTGGAGGTTGGTTGTTAAGCATGTGTTCAAGGGATGAAAACATGTAGTGTATCTCATCTCTAAGACCAAAGATGATGGTTCGTTTGTGGGTGTGGTGGTATTGGTGATGATGAGAAATGAGCATCAAGAGGTGTTATTGGTGATATGGAAATGACAAATTGGGTGAATGGAGGTTCTTGAGTAGGAGGTGGAGTTGATACTCTTGATGGTGGTGATGAAAGGTGTGAGTTGATGTAGTTATTGATGGATGAAGTGGAAGGTATGGATGAAGATGTTGTGCCATGAGTGAAGGGTGCTTTTGATGGTGCATTTGGTGCACTTGGGGATTAACATTGAGGTGGTGGTGATGGAGTTTTGGTGTCTTAGAGATGATTTTGGTGATAGCATGGTGAATGAAAATAGGTGTTTGATGGAGGTGATGGTTGATTTAGGTAAGGTTTGGGCTAGATAAAAGGGGTCGCAAGATGCAAAAGAAAACAGTAAATTTTACTGCCCAGATGGCCGGTCCCCTTAATTGTAGGCCGGCCCCCTTAAAATTAAGGGGACAGCCTAGGGAATTAAGGGGGTCGCCCATCTGGTGTTTTCCCAGGCGACCAAATTTGAAAAATTTCCAGAAAAGGGTCATTTTTAGGGTGTTTTTACAGCAAGCTCCATTTGAATCATGTACATCAAGAATGATTAAATAGTGGCATAAACATGTTAAATACGCATGCATACATTTAAAACATATTATGGAATAAGCATGTTATTAATCATCAAGCATGTATATATATCATGATATCAAGTATACAAGCAATAAGCATAACAATCATATATTAAAGACAAGAAATAAAGCATTCATTAGTTGAAAATAATTATGTTAAAAACATAATTATTGATACAACACATATTTTGCTTATAGCATACAATAAGCAGAAAATTTTAAATTGCCTAAGAGATCCATTTGACTTACTTGAGACATGAAAAGCTTGAATTATTTTGGATGGATGATGGTAAAGAGGGGGTAAAAAAAATTGGATTAATGGGGTTGTAAGTTTGGGTGTATGGATGTTGGAGAGAGTGTTGATGGAGGAATTGGAGGTGGAGAGCTTGGACTTGACCATGTTGAATGAAGGTTTTGATGTTGTTCAAGTGGTGGTGTATGATTAGATCTAGTGAGAAGATACTCAATCCAAGTGAGACGCTCATTTAAGGCGATGGTTTGATTTTGGAGAAAGATGCAACAAGGACAATTGTTGACATGTTTCTCAATTTGACTCAAGTGATGTGGTGATGATGGTAATGATGGTGAGATGGATGGTGACGGGTTTAAGTTGCTTTGAGCAAGGTGCAAAGCAAGGAGAGCATTAAGCTCATGGGCTTTCTTGAGTTCTTCAATGAACTTCAAGTGTTGAGTGGAAGGTGATGATAATGGAGAGTGGTTGTTATTTGGTGGAAGTGGTGGTGACACTTTTGGTGGTGGAGACATTTGTGAACTTGGGTAATTATGAGTGAATGAAGGTGGACATATGGATGATAGGTTATGTGTGTGAAAGGGTTCATTAGGATGAGGTTTAGGTGTTGGTTGAGTTTGAACAACATCATTTGTTGGGTTATGGCAAATGTCAAGCTTCCTCCTCCAAACGGGTATTTATGGTGTAGAGATGATGTGATTGTGGAAGGTAAATTTTGGAGGGTGGTTTGTGACAAAATGTGTTTGTGAATTTTGGGAAGTATAGGATAAAATGGGTTTAAAAATAGAAAAAGGGAGCAGCACCTTCGACCATCAGATGGCCGGTCCCTTTAATTAAGGGGCCGCCTTAAATATTAAGGGGGTCGCCTAATGAATTAAGGTGGCCGCTCATCTGCTGATTTCCAGGTTACAGGAAATGGGTTTTTGGCAGAAAATTGTTGAAAGGGTTGTGTTTTTGGGTTTAGTTTCAAGCAAGTCCAACTTCTTTTGAGGCAATTTAGGATTTAATAACTTATGTATGCTAAGCATATTCATTAGACATTATTATCTAGCATGCAAACAACTCATTTAGCATGTAACATATATGTTAGACAAGAAAACACTACATAGCACCAAGTAATTCATAGTATCATATTTAGAAAGATTAATAAGCTAGTTAAATAATCCTAATGAATATCTATGTGCATGGGAATGTAGAGTTGTGATGGCATGGACTTCTAGACTTGTGCCAAGTGAGGTCTTAGTGAATAAATTATGGTTATTTTCAAATTTAGTTCACTTATAAATGTCACATACATAAATATGGATGACAGATATGAGATCACCATGCATGATTTAAAGAAATATTTTTGGCATTATTCAACAATGTTTGAAAGTGGGTTTTTATGTGGATGTGAAAAATATTTTAATGAAATAGTTTTGGCTTTATTTCAAAATGTTTTTATGAGGAAAGAAAACATATTTTTCCAATCTTTGGTTTTTGATAAACACGTAATTATGGACACAAGTTTGGAAGAAAGGTAGGATGGTGAAACATGTTTAATAGAAATGTGTCATAATCTTTTGAAAAATAATTTTTCCAAAATGTGAAGTTTTTGCAAATTTAAAAATAAGTCCCATTAATTATAGGTTTAAAAATAGTGGTTTATAAAAGATCTCATGCTCAAGGGCATTGGTTAAGTCTATTGTCACATGCTACCTCTTTCTACATATCCTATGGCATTTAAGCATGTATTATGACTAAATACAAAAATACATCATGTCAGAGTAGTTAGAGAAAAACAAAAGCTATTATAATGACAATGCATTCAACAACTAAACAAATAATTACGAAGGCATGCAGTCAAATCACATAGGAGCAAGTAAACATCTAGAAATTTTATATACGCAAGATGACATAAATCTAGGAATGAAAAGCTCTAGTGAAAAGCAAAGTTCATAACAGTAAACTATCGTTAGGTATATTCAGGAAGAATAATGTATTCAAGTTGGAGAATGAGTATGAGACTATTACTAGTGGTGCTCAATTTAGGCTAAACACGACCGTTTTTACGGGTTACACACACCCAACTTCTCACATAGAAGCAATTCAACCGTTAGGTCAAATTGAGTTTCTAGTCAATAGATTCTCCAGTAGTCATTCTCCTTTTTTTTTTTTAGAAGAAATTAAGTTCCTAAATTTACCTATCGAAGAGTACCAAATATGAAGATTGCTTGGTTTACTAATACTTAGGGGGGCTAACTAAAGGGTTTCTAGTTCATTAAGCCACAGAACGAATATAACTAAAGTGTAAAGGCAAAGCAACCTATCAGACTAAGCGTATCCTAAGGCATTAATAAGATTATATGCATGAAGTAATTACTTATGAAATTTTAAATAGAGAACTTACCTCACGTCCTAGCTTTTCTTCGTAATGTCTTAGATGATGATCGACGTGTGAATGATAGGTGAGTCTTCAAGATACACAAGGTGTGAAAGTATATCATGGCAAGCTTCTAACACCTTATTTAAACCGAAGTGGCTTGACCCGAACATGTCTTGTACGGATCATGATCTTCTCCTTCGTCTGTGTCACTCCATGATTTTGGATTGAGTTCACTTTGGAGTTGATTTATGTAGTCTTCGTCGTTAATACCTACATTAACAACATTTGAACTAGTAGCACATGTATCTATTTTATCTAAATGTTTATCTATTAAATTTTCTAAGATAACTAATTCATGTACAAGATCAAAATCCTCATCTTTGGCTTGACATTTTTTTGGATGAAAGTTTAAGAGATTTTTCCAAATATCATTTGCCGTTTTACAGAAAGATATTCTTTCATATTTAACTTTCGGCAAGGTTTTGTAAATAATTATTTTAGCTTCATTATTTTTGTTATTCTTTGTTTTTAAATAATCATTTTGAGTTTCAAAATCCGTTTTTGTTTGACTTTCAAAATCCGTTTTTGTTGGTTGAAAATCACCAATCGAAATGACATGCCAAAGATCTAGATCAATTGATTTCACATAAGTTTCAAATTTATTTTTCCATTCAAGAAAAGTATAGTTTTCAAATAGTGGTGGTTTTAGCAAAGATTCCCCTTCTAGATATTTTTCGAATTCCATAGATCGATTCAAGTTTTAAAATACAGTATATTTTAAATATCTTGATTGACGTGGCTCTTGATACCAATTGTGGAAAACTAGAAGGGGGGTTGAATAGTTTTACGTCTTTTTAATTTTATTATGAAAACTTTGTTTCTTTTTAAAACCTTAGATTTGAGTTTATATGAAAAATGATACTTGAACAATATTATTAATTATATGTGTATCCTTTTAGATTTGTTATAAAAGTTTTCTTTTTATGAATGGAGTTTTAAATTGATCTTTATGTGAAATCAACTTCTACTTAATACTAATAGTTATATATGCCTATATGTATGAAAGTAAAGACGATATAAAGAAATAAGTAAGAGATGGAAAGATCAAACCGAGACACGAGGGATTTATAGTGGTTCGGCTACAAGGACACCTTCCTTGCCCTACTCCACTCCCCGAGCATACCTTGCTCGAGAGTTTTCTTCACAACTTCAATAAGCTCCCTTATGGCGAAGAAAACCGTACACAACTTTGGCTTACACGGGTTTAACGACACAAAGCTAAATGTCGTGTTCTAATAACTTCTTCATAACTTATTCACGACTACTTCACAACGGCTTCACGACTTCTTCACGACTTCTTCACGACTTCAACACGACCGCTACACAACCTCTATGATGCGGCTTCACGACTTCAACACTATGTCTTCATGACTAAGACTTCACGACTTCAACATGACCGCTACACAACCTCTATGCTACGGCTTCACGACTTCAACACTAGGACTTCACGACTAGGACTTCACGGCTTCAACACGACCGCTACACAACTTCTATGCTACGGCTTCACGACTTCAACACTAGGACTTCACGATTAGGACTTCATTACTTCAACACGACCGCTACACAGCTTCTATGCTATGGCTTCACGACTTCAACACAAGAACTTCACGACTAGGACTTCACAACTTTAACACGACCGCTTCACAGCTTCTATGCTACGGCTTCACGACTTCAACACAAGGACTTCACGTCTTCTAAGCTACGGCTTCACAACTTCTACACCACGGGTTCACGACTTCTACACAACGGCTTCACGACTTCTACACTTTGACCTCATAACTTCTATGCCACAACTACTTATACAACATCTTCACTACTTACACACAACACTACAGCTTCTATGCTACGGCTTCACGACTTCAACACAAGGACTTCACGTCTTCTAAGCTACGGCTTCACAACTTCTACACCACGGGTTCACGACTTCTACACAACGGCTTCACGACTTCTACACTTTGACCTCAAAACTTCTATACCACAACTACTTATACAACATCTTCACTACTTACACACAACACTAATCTACAACACACACCTTACATACAAATGAATGAATGATTTACAAACTTTGTTAAACACACAAGTAACAAGATGATACTAAGTTGTAATACTTCTAATCTTGATTGATAGAAGTATTCTTCTTTTGCACTTGGATGGTGGAATCTTGGATCACTTGGAAACCAATGCTTAAGATTACATGATCAATGGTTTTTTTTAAGATATGTAATGAGATCTACAACAGAAAGTTTTAGTGCAAAAGGGTGAGTAAAAATCCAGGGGAAGGCTGGTATTTATAGGAGAAAAATCTGGACAGCTGGACCCTACTGGAGCGTGCCGGCCCCCTTAAATAGGGGGGCGGTCCCCTTAATTTTAAGGGGGCCGCCTAGTAAAATTAATGGGGCTGCCCCTGCTGAACGTTGGCCAGTTTTGTCCTTTTGTGGGGGAGGTTTTTCTGGAACATTTTAACTGATTTTGGTTAAAAATTTGAATTCATATTTTTATAAAAGATTAAACATTTTTATTTAATACCAAAAATGTTTTTCAAAAATATATAAAATGTTTTTAATGTTTTATAAAAAATCTAGTTATTAAGAAAATGTTCCTTTGATCATATAATGCATTAAGCATTAGTTCATTCATACCTTAAGTGATTTTAGTTGTAGACGTGAATATTTACAACTAAGTACTTGTTTAATTTATAAGTTTATGTTTTAATGAGTTTACATTTTGTGATCATCAAAACATAGAGATATGAATAAATATTGATAATGTTTTTAAGCATTTATTTATGTCAACACCTAACTTTGCATGGGTTACTTTGGTTAATTAATAAAGTTTAATGCTTGATTATATTTATGAGCTTTATCTAGTTCATATCTTTTATTTTACATTTTTCTTGCATGCACTAGATGATCATATTACTTGATATGTTGCATGCTTAATAGTAGCCTAATTCTAGATAATCACATGTTCTTGTTTGTTGCTAGTTGTGGATAGTGTTAGGAAAACTATGTGATTATTCTTTAGTGAATTGAGGCAATAGGATTTGCTGCAAATAGTACTCCTAGGATTACCCATTTAGGTAGCCTAAATCCTACAGAACTGGTAAAAATGTCAACTGCAGGACACGGCTCCACTAAATAGGGCACGACACCACTAAATTTAGTGGTACCGTCCCCTGGGTAGATGTTTTTAACTGTTTGCTTTCACTTTTTGACTTTCTTTTCCTCAGAATTTGCAAACATGTGCTGATTCCAACACTCCCAATTCCCTAAACTCACCATCCTACCTATACTTGCATGCTTTGATTTGGCTATTTAAGCCCTTATCATGCATTCATCTTCCTCACCATTCCACATTCATCATAAACTTACCATGTCTTCTACCATGGCTACCACCTCTTACAAAGCAAAGAGACCTAGGCTAAACATAAAAACACCCAATGAAATACTTCTCATTGATCTTACATTGGATGATGATGAAGACATTCATAATCCATTACCCTGCACCAATTCAACCTCATCAATTTCTACACCCTTGGCTCCTTCTAAAGCCACCTCTACAAGGCCAATCTCATCATCTTCTTCCACCATTAGGACTACCACACCCTTACCTCCACCTAGTCCTCCTCAACCATTGGCACTCACATTCACCCTATCACCAACAACTCCTTTTGAGCTTGGGTCCAACACATCATCATCTTTCGCCTCTCAATCACCACAACCACTAATGGGTCATCCCATTTTTTATCCTTTAGAGCCACATAGCCTAAGTTGTGCATGTTGTCATCACAACTGAAACCTCATCTTCAACCTTAGGGATGAATTGAACTTTATGTTCTCCTACCTTGAACACCTCCTAACACCACCACAAGGACCCATCATACCACCTCCTCCACCAACCAATAGCCCAAACAACTAAACATTTTCATGTTTAGTTTCCAAAATAAAAACTTAGGATCCCTTTTGTCATTGAAGCAAATCTTAGGGCCTCATGTCACTAAAGATTTCTATGTGCTTCTTCTAGATTGTTTTTCTTTTTATGTTGTAGTCATACTTATGTATGACATTTCTTTTAATGAATGGATGGGCATGTTATGTGGTTGTTTTATTTTTTATGGTGTTTGGCTACTTAGCCATTTTCTTGTTTGTGGTTGGATATTTGTCTTGATTGCTACATATTAGGTATTGTATATTTGTCATCTAACTTTGTTTTGTAGCAAGAACCATTGCTCGATTCCTTGGTGTCCTCCAAACGAGGGGGAGTATACATAAAGGGGGAGCTTTAGCAACCTTTTTGCTTCGACAAAAAAGGGAGAAATGGGATGTAAACTCATTAAAAACTTGTTAAAATTAATCTTTAACTTAAAATGAGTTTACGCTTTGTCATCATCAAAAAGGGGAAGATTGTTGATGCAAATAATGTTCTAAAAACGTTATATCTTCCGATAACATCACGTTTTAATGATAACAAAATGTGAAAACACTTTACGTTAAAATTAACGTAAACAAGTTTTTAGTCAAAAGATCTCATTTCTACGCAAATCACTCTAGGTATGAACAAACAAATTTACAACTTAACAAATGATCAAATAAGTGAATTTGTGTTTAAAACTTCACATTTTTAATGTGAAAAAACATTTTTTTCAAAAATACACTTTACAAGTTATTTTTGAATTATTAAGAAATGTTTTATTGGAAAAATAAGTTTAAATATCATAACAGCTATTTTTCCCCCCAAAATCAGCTCCAAACTTCCCCAAATAAACTTTCACCACTAAAAACAAAAATGGAGCGTTCTTGTCTGGCACGGTACCACGTTACCACTAAATTTAGTGGTACCGTGTGACATTTAGTGGTGTCGTGTACCTATAACGGTCAGATTTCTTCTGCCTATAAATACCAGCCCTCTTCACAGTTTTTGGGCATCCTTTTTCACACATATTTTTCTGAGTTCAATACTCTTATCCCATCTTCCCTTCTTGATCATTTAGTTTAGCTTTCTTTTGTTTAAAGAGTGATCCAATCATCCAACCAAGTGATCACCTTCATTCCTCTACTAGTGCAAGAGAAGAACACAAGGTATCAAAGAAGAAACAAAGTGTTGTAGTTATAGTTAGTGCACTTGTAACACTTGTTACATACTTGTTGTATCCTTATATACATCAAGTTCATTTTTCTTTTGAGAGTTTGTGAGAGTAGATCATAGTGATCTTGTCGAGATCTTGGAGATCTCTTGTAGCTTGTGGGCTTGTGTGTTGATCAAGTGGATCAAGGGTAGATCGGGTAGATCGAGTCAAGTGTGTTGATTGTGTGAAGTAGAAAGGATCCTGTGGATCGTGGTAGATTGGTACTAGCTAAGATTAGTACTCGACATTTAGCTTAGTGTCGGAAAATAGGATAAGCGACGTTGTATTGTTTTCTCCGCCTGAAGGGAGCTTTGTTGACATAGTGCTTGAAACTCTCGAGTGTGGTACTTGGGAATTGGAGTAGGGCGAAGAAGAGCTTCGTGATCGAACCACTATAAATCTCTTTGTCCCAGTTTGATCTTTCCATCTTTCTTCTTTATAATCATTGTTTATATTAGTTAGTATTGTTTAGTGTTCATATTGGTGTTGATTGATTTCACAAAAGAATCGAATCAAAGTTTTTCACAAGTAAAGTTTTGAAACAAATTAAAAACCGGTAAAATTATTCAACCCCCCCCCCCCTTCTAGTTTTCCACAAGCATTAATGGTATAAGCCAAGCAACTCTATTATGATGATTAAGCTAGCCAAGTAAGCTAATGTGGAGCTTATTTTAAAGCTTTTAATAGCTTTCAATTGCATGACTTTAAAACGAAAAAACGAAAGTATAGAAATTTCTTTCATGCAGGCCTTCTTTATGGCCGATTGATTAAGCTATTGATGAAGGTATAACTTTAATACACTTCAAAAAAAACTGCTTGCACTTCATCTTCCTAAGTAGCCAAAGAATTTGACTCCTGCAGTTCTAAAACAATCTCAAAAAATAGCTCTTCTTCTGTCCATTGCCTCTTCCTTCCATTTTCTCGGTATTAAATGTTACCAGTTAGCTTTCATGTGGTTGGAGCTATATAAATAAGCCTTCTGGGTGATATGAGCCACCCACACTTTCCATCAATACCTGTTGTCACAATACTTTCCATCTATACCTTTAGTCACACTATGTCAAAGGCAACCAAAAAACAAGTTCGAAATCATACTCTAGATCAGTAATTAAGTTTAGATGGCATGTGAGGATGATTAAAAGACTACAGTGTGACAGTTGAAGGTAAAATTGTGGATTAATGAACCTCCTTAAAAGGTATTATTTTTTTGCTTCTGTCATTCATCTTTATTGTGTTTATGGTTCGTTTTCGTACCCTCTTCTAAAACTCTAACTTCCTTTTCTTCATATTATATATGGCAGATCACATTGTTATTCATTGAACATTTATAGACACATAAAAAGCCCCCATCCCATAACCTTGATACGCTCTAATTCATCAATAACGTGGTCAAACATGGAGGAGCGCAAGGATACTTAATGGTAAGTTTTAATCTCTATTTTTATTTCCATTTAATTTATCATGATGTGCGTATCTATGTTTTGTTATGAAAATAGTTTTGCAGCTGCTTCTCCTAAAAAAATTCAATTACTTATGAAAGATGGTTATATTGCAATTGTCGAAATACAAATTCATTCAAAGGTAAGTATAAGCATTAGTTTTTGTAAAGGTTAGTTGTATGCATTAGTTTGTGCTTGATTATGTTTAGCTAATTCGAAAGTGCTTTGTGTAAATTTGGATCGCGTTTAAAAGGTATTGGTCTTTGGGACTGTTGTAAAACAGTTTACCTGTGGCAAAACCATTTAAGAAACCCGGGGTAAGTGCATTAAAAAACAAGTTTGGGCATTATCCAACCCCGTCTTAAAAACTTGAATATATATACTTGCAGATTATGTACAGCCTATAAATGCAAGAACTTATATGGACTATAAGATAGATAAGAATATGAAGCTGCCTTAGTCATTGACACTAACGGGGTATATCAAGATGTTGATAACAAAACAAAGTGGAAGATGGAGACGGAGTGGGTAATATCTCCATAGTTATGAAAGAAATGCCAAAAAAGTAGGCATGTAAGAAAATGAAAATCATATGTAAACAAGGTTTACAATTAGTGTGACAAAGTTTTGATGAATATTAATAGTGGCTTGAATCTTGCTTTTAATTTTTTTTCCTTCCACTTATCGAACACCCATTTCACTAACTGTTAACCTTAATGTTTGATACATGTTTACCTTACAGGTTAGCTTGGCATATCGATCTGTTCATCTACACTTATTTTAGACAATGATGAAATCCCAGCAATCGTAGAGTTTAAAACCAAAAATTAGGTATTTATTATCATGCATTTAGAAGCATGGACAGGTTTAGAGTTATTAAGTATGAGAATTATAAATTGCAGTCTAGTTGATGAAACCAACATGGGCTTAATATGAGTAAATGGTCAGCAGAAAACACCAAATAACAGAATTCTGAAAAATGAATTGAAAAATAAAGCTATAAAGTGTGCATTACCTGGGCTGTAGCATTAAAAGATTGAAGTCTCCAGGATTTGGTAGTATACTCATACACTTGCTTTCAATCTGCTTCTTATACTCAGCTATTCCTATTTGTAAATCAAATCCAATAATCCTCTTATCTGCGCCAGCTGATACCACCATCTACTTTTGTTGTATTCCATAGATAGTATCCGATAATGGAACTTTTCCAGTGAATCTATCCTACAAGGAAAGTTTATAAATGAAGACCTGGTCAAAGAACCTGGATTTTAACCTGGCAAATGAGAGGTAATGTATTCTTTGTATGATTACATGTATGAACCAGCCTACTATGGTTCCGGCTTCAAAGTAGACACAAAAAATAGTTTTTCTACCTCTAATAGGGGACGCACGATTAGAGTGACGTTAAAATTAGTGTTATTTCGAATAATAAACATGAAACCAGTCCTGGGGTGAAATAAGCAAAATTCATTGCCAATTTCTGGGTATATCCTATAGTCTTTTGTTCTTATAACCTTATTGGTATTTGGTAATAAATTCAATGTTAATGTGTAAATATCAGAATATATTATTCAAACTATAAAAAAGAAAATTTATAAACAAAAACACGGATTCAGATGGAAAATAAAGTATTAGCCTTTGAGCAGATAATTCATCATGTTTGTATCTGTAAAAAAGCTATACACATATCTAAACTGCATAAACTTGGAAGAGGGATGTTTTTTACCTCATTTTCAGGTCATACAAAGCTAGAAACCCGCACGAAGTTACTCTTGAACTGGACAACCTGCAATTTTTAGCATAGTTATAGTTACAAATCTATGACATCTTACATGTTTCAACAAATTCATTATGTCTAACACAATATCTTCACAACACAATCTTTCACCGGTACGCATAAACTCTAATTCTATATTTTTTAAAAACATAATGTTTTGACATATAACTCCTGATAGTGTTCTATAAATGTTGATATGAGACAATACGAAACCTCAACAATAAAAACATGGAAGAATTTGGTACAACTAGACAGATAAGATATGACATGAAATAGAGCTACAAAACTCACGTTGGCTGGCAATATCTGCCTTATCAGCAAAAAGGGTAAAGTACAAACTATGTAACCACCAAGAACCTTTTTGTCTTTCCAGCTCATCCAATTCAGCATACAAATTTGAACCAAAAAACATTATATGACAAACTACAAAGAGAGATACTTGAAAACATTGTTTGTGCACCAGATTACCTATACTATGACACATATTGCTCACCTATATCAGCAAAAAAATCAATTATAACAGCACAAAAATAGTAGTCCATTCCACTAAACATTGACAGCTTGAGATCACATGTAATGCAAGATTGCATGCATTTGCTAAGCAGTTACATACTTACATTGATAGGTGTTTTCTAACTAAGATATAAAATAGTTTGCGAAAAGGTTTACCTAAGTTACAATTCTTTTAGAAAATGTTATATTATTCTTTTCATCAGCTACACATCTAAACACACATTTAATACCCTTATTCTTTGATTGCTGATTCAATTCGTATCCCACATGTACAGCCTGTTTGTATTAAAACTCCTTATGTTGTTCTCACTATCTTATATCACATAATCCCATTCAATACATGAACCCAAAGATAGCCAGAATCAAAAGAGTTGATTAAGTATATCACGATAAAATACAGAATCCAAACACACATTTAATACCCTTATTCTTTTATTGTTGATTCAATTCGTATCCCACATGTACAGCCTGTTTCTATTACAACTCCTTATGTTGTTCTCACTATCTTATATCACATAATCCCATTCAAGACATGAACCCAAAGATAGCCAGAATCAAAAGAGTTGATTAAGTATATCACGATAAAATACAGAATCCCATAGCTAATGATAGATTAAAACCCTGATTATCCTATTATCATGTGTCCTGATTCTCTAACTCACAATACATAATCCCTTTACAAATGCACATCCATATGCCTTAACTTCTTACATTTCAATCAGAAACAAATCATCATAACAATGTAAATACTAATACCATGTACAATAACTAAATGTTCTACCTAATGCCCATCAAATTATAACCTATTATCCTATTATCGTATTTTTTCATACTTACAAGTCTTTTTCTTCCTTTGGATACCTTTGGTTTTCGGCCTCTTGGCTGACTATCCACAAGGTTTAAGCCCACCACCACAAAGACTTAATCCGGGTAAAGCATGCCTCTTTTTTGGAGAGGTTGTTGTGACCGCTTCAGGTACTAATAAGCAAAACTAAACCCTTTTTCAAAACAATCGAAAACAATATTATGTGATTTTAATAAAGTACAAACCTGTGCAAGCTATCTTCGATTGTTGTTTGAAATCAACCAACTATACGCACGCCGTCTGCTCCCACCATAAACTGATCCAGCTTCCCAAACATATTTTGTGGCAAAAGATCATATTTTTAGGGAAGAAATAAAACACCCGGTGGTTTATTTTGGACCATTGTATTAAAATATGATTTATTATGTAAAACAACGGGAAAAATTTACAGAAGATATCGAGGTCTGTTGGCAATTTCCAGAACACCTAAAAGTGTGAGAAGACGCGGTGTATAACCCGGAATAAAAAGCTATATGCCAACTGTAACAGGCCAAAGTAGCCCACAGAAAACCCAAAAAGGAAGCAACCAATGGTAATGCACCTTTTCATTCATCTATTACTCCGTAGTACAGTATATAATAATAATAGACCATTGTGTAAATAAAATATTAACCCAGATAGAATGTTCTAAAATAGTTTTTTTTTTTTTTTTTTTTTTGGACAATTTATTTATATGTTCTAATATATTAATAAGTTGCTACGTATGATAGACCATATTGGAATATTGAGTAAATATTTAAGTATTTAGTTATTCATTGATTAAGTTAATTCTTTATAATAGGTTCAATATCATTAAAACATATAAATAAAATTAGTATTAAGATAAACTTCTATTCATATATAAGCTTTTTAATACTTGGTTACAAATTTTATTTACAGGATGTCTATATCAACCGACACCACATAGAGATATAACGCCGCAATAGTTACAGATTCAAGACAACGCTCGAAACCGACACATCAGTTGTGGTGTAAAGGACAAAAGAAAACCATGTAAGTTATGTGTAATATGAACTGTATTTGAAATAACATGTTTTGCGTTACGATGATAAAACTCACTAATTTATTTGATACATTTTTATTCAAACAATTTTTATTTAGAAAAAGTTAGTCAAATGAACTTCATTTATTCAGTCGTACATATAACCTTTGCACAATAATCTGTTATAAATGCATATAATCAGCCTTTAAGTTTTTCTTTGTAGTACTCTTGCTTATGATGATTTGGGAAGTAGAGGGTAGAGGATGATAATTGATTGCCTAAGATTTAGTTATGGTTATTAAAAAATAAGTTTAAATGAAATAAAAGACCACAAGGAATAAAACACATGATAATTGTCGAGCTGTTATTTATAATTTTGTTGCGATGTGTTGTGTCTATCACATGGTAATGGAATGAAAAATCCGATGATTTAAATGTTGTATTCAAAAGAAATCAGCGTGTCAACTTAACCCGAACATTTTTTTTACCTCAAATACAAATATGATTCTTTCATGGTGAATAAAGCCCGTGCATCGCATGGGCCATGCTGTCTCGTTTATATGCAAGAAATGGGTTACCACTAAACTTGTGAAGGTTGTTCAAAAAGTTTATTCAATAAGGGTTCTAAAGGGAGGGGGTTCAACTTGACGAGGAGCAAGGTTTGGAAAAGAATTTCTAGTACTAGGTTTAACATAGAAAAGTTTGACGGGAAGGGTGCACCTTGCATTTACGGAGTACTTTTTATCCCTAAATACCACCTTAAAAAAGTATCCATATATCCCTATAAATAACACCTTCGAAATCTCTCTCTCCCGTCAATCTCTCTACTCCTTTTCAATCTCATCAATCCCACATCTCCATTTTAGTTTACCAGTATGAATGTTTATGGCAAATCTTATGCATATGCAAAGATGGAAATGGAAGATCCAGAAGAGATGAAGAGCCGAAAGGCGTAATTTTTTTATCTATAAATCATTGGAAAAAGCCGATGATTCAATCAAAATAAGCCGAAAAACATCTTGGTTGAAAGTAAGGATATTTAAGTTGGAGATCAAGATTGGAAAGAAGATGAAGAAGTTGAAGAAAAGTCTGTTGGTAGTAAGCAAAAGTGCTGCTGCAAAAGTTGGTGTTTTACAACAACGAGAAGTGCTGCGAACCGCCGCGTTGCGGCGGGGCAGCAATAGATAGCAATACACATAGAGAAAACACTGCAATAAAAACTAACATCAGTATAGTGTTTGATGTTGTTCTAAAGCAAGCAAAAGTTAACATGTTATTGAACCTCGGCACTTGGATCTTCAGTCATTTAGAAGTTCATAACAAAAACTTGGTATTTATAGTCGCATTTAGAAGTTGCAAAATCGTACTGGTTACATAACAAAAACTTGGTACATCATGTTGTAGCAAATACTAATCTACATAACCAAAAGTTGATACATGTTGTTCTTTTACAGTTGCTTTTAGTATTAAACCTTGCTGCATTATCAAACCTGAAGATCAGAAATTGCATCAGCTGCAGTTTGGAAACACACCTCACAGATCGCCATCATGGGTGAAAGCGCAATCACAACTGTCCAATCTCGTGCTTGTACATCTGCTGCAATTGGAAACAGATTGAAAGCATTGTGGACTATCTGCAAACGAACATATGTTTTGTTATTCTTCTCCACACTATGCTGTTTCGTTAACCCATATGAATATAACGACAAACTGAAAACTTAGCCCAAAAGCAATATCTGTTTTGACAGTCACACATGCCTCACCGCATTTCTGCATACGCTTCATAACGTAGAAGCTTTGTAAAAGAACAACAAAACTTACCTTGATTGGTACTGAAATTTGTATAGCCTGATCTGCAACAGTTCTTTTGTCTTCAGAAAGCACTATTTTGGTGCTTGCAAACATAGCACTGGATGGAAGGTATGCTTCAACCACATGCCCTAGCATAGTCTTTTCCGCAGGGACATCCACAATAGAGCCTGCAAAATTTTAATACACAGTAGAGCCTGCAATAGAGCCTGCAATGAAGGATCAGTATTATTCGGTATACCGTTTATAGCTCGCTCTTCTAATGGAGTGTCAAGGTCGGATGCTCGCACAATGATTCCTTCTTATAAAACATGACATGCCTCATTTACTACCGCAAATACTACCATCTCTATTATTTCTTTGACAGGCATAGATATGTGCTGCGACAAAAAAAAATCAGGGAAGCACATTACTTTTAGAGTCTAATGTGGGAAATAATGCTGAATCTGGGAAGTATTTCAGCTGAATCTGGGAAATAATGCTGAATATAATGAGCGTAAAACAAAGTATCCATCGCTTCCCTTATAGTACTGGGAAAAATTTCAAGTTAATGTATTACCTTTGCTGCAGGTTCCAAATTACCGACATCCTCGGTAAAATCAAGGATTTCCAGTATTTTGACAGCAAGCACCTACAAATATCCAACAAAACTAAAATGTAAAAAAAAAAAAAAAAAAAAAAAAAAAGACAAAATACGTAAATAGTATACATATTTTGAAAGACCGAGAAACTTGATCTGTATAGTGGAAAAAAGGCGAACTTGAAACAAATATTAATTTCTTTTATTTAAAGACGCAAGAGAACAAATACCTTGCAAAGATAATGTAACAGGCTCAAGTTTATGACAACGTATCAGCCTGAACAAAGATCTACTTCGCAAAATCTCAGAATACCTCCCAAAAATCCTAGGTGAAACTTCTAAATTTTACGTCCTGCATATTTGAATGTGCTGTTTAAGCTAATTACTTTAAACCTAATTCTTGATGACGCTACTTTTAGGAAATAGGGATTAGGGAGTATACCATTGGATGAATGAGTTTGTAGCTGCACCTTCTTTCGGCTTACCTGTGACCATGAGTAAGCAAATCACGGTTAAGACTTTCTGTTGGTTTCGCAAAAAGGGGTAGCTAAAACAATTCATGGGAACTTGTACAGGTCAAACCATTCATGTCGGGTAAAGGATTCGTCGTATTTAAATGGTCTTGGTAATGATAAAAGTCGGTAAATAAAAACTGATATAGCAAAGGGGTGTTTCTGTTAGCTTATTCTGTGAGCTTTAAGGTCAGAATTTTGCGCATATATTGAGTCTATGCACTTAAGCTGCTGGCTGAAGGTGCAAACAACCTATAGTAAGCAGATATGGCTGGAAAAAAAACTAATCCGAACAAAGTTAATAAATGTTAATCTGTAACAAAATTCCTTTGCATCTTTTAGAGTCTAACGGATGAATCTTTCTAATATTCTCGTTATCTGATTGTTTATAACCATCTAAAGCTGGATCTTTAGTTACTTCTGCAACAGACCCAACATCTGATGCATCTTGGGTCTGCATCAATCAAAAGCCAATCCCATATTTTTCCATCATCTGAAACGGATAGCAAATGAGTTTTGGAGATGGCATTAGTATCATCACGAAAATCCAGAGGCTTGTGAAAATCCATATTAACTTGGTATAAACTTGTGTCCGAGTAAGCTACTTCAGTTCACGCAACTATGCGGAATTTCAATATGTACAAATTAAGACGCCTATATTACCATACGACAGATACTTATTCCTTGATATAAAACAATGTACAGCGTTCACAAATATCATTGTTACCGGCTTATGTGAAACTACTTATCTTAGCTTCGTATCACGAATTCCAAAAACCCCCTAACTACCCAATTCTACAAATTACAACCTTACTAATTACATAACTAAGAATTAGCAGAATTATATAAAAAAGGGTTAAAAACACATACCATTCCCGAACGGCATCAAACTTGAAGATCGTGAAAGTCACCATATCTGCCTGTAGTATCTCATGTACCTCTGAATTTATCAGCGTCTTTGTTGTCTTTGACCACAACCTGGTCACGAATCAAAAGATGTTAAAGAAACAGCAAAGGCGGTTCAAATGGGTGTAGCACTATATGCTTATTACTTACTTCGTCCCTGCCCGACTTCCTGCTTGTTGTCGCTGTGCTGTCTTTGAGCATAACCTGATGACGAATCAAAATACGTTAAAAAAACAGCAAACACGATTCAAGTGGGTACAGTATTATATGGTTAGTACTTACTTCGGCCTTGCCTGACCTCGTAGTTGTAGTAGGTGCGATTAATGAGAGACTAACCTTTCGTTTCTTGCTCAATTGAGTCGCCATCATTGTCAAAAGTGTATTTAAGCGAGCACAGTCAAGTGTTCGTCATACTTGTGTTCCACTATCCATAATTGTAGTTATTGTTGTGAATCTCCATTGAGCTTCCGGTTTTCTCAAAACTCAACTGCAAAATGAAATTAAATAAAAACTAAGAAAACATGAAAATTACCAAAACCAATAAGCAGAATCAAATAAACTGATAACCTGAGAAAATAAGTTTACCCGAACACCCCCTAACAAAACAACAAAATTACCCTAAGCGATAAGCAAAATGAAATAAGGTCATAAGCTGGGATAATAAGTTCGGATATGATATATAAAATCTATCCCTCACCTCTTCTTTCAATGCTCGTTCGGGTTTCACTGAGGTTCCATTGCTGGGGCCTCCAGGAAGCATCTTGTACTCTGCCTGAGTACCATCTATGATTCATATAATAAAATTAATAATATTGAAGTTTAGTACCGAGATTAAGAATAAGACACATAAGGATTGGCTGAAATGAAAGGAGAGGCCAATAAACATACCATTGCCCTCCAATCCCGCCGCGTTGCGGCGGGGCAGCGACCTTGTAGAAAATTTCCGCGTTTAAAATCTGTGAAATATTTGTCAACAAAGACACGTATACTATCAGAATCCATCGTACATAAGAATCTGCATATTAAAGAGGGTAAGGATCGAGTTGTGTTTCTGGGATTTTCCATATCTTGATAGAAGATCTGAAGGTACTTCCTGTGGCGTTGGTGAACAAAAATACCTTAGCATCACCGTAAATGGCTTTTGCTGGATAAGCCCTTGCTGTTACCACTGTTTTTCCACATCTGTCATTATATCATATCGGGATTAGATAAAATATAAAGAACATAAACTATTTTAAGACCAGAAGATGGTTATTGTTTTTTGACTTACCAGTAACCTTATGTTGTATTTTTCGCTTTTGAGTACAACGATACTGCTTCTGTACATCGATTTTCCTACTGTTGGATCCGTTGATGATCTGCATGAGTTCATATTATAAAATAGGTGATGTTTTATTAGTCACCAAAGACTTGTTAGTCACCTTGGTGAAACCAATGTATAGCAAAAAAAATTCTTAATTTTATATCATGTATATAGATTAGGATAGGATATAATTTGTAGATACGGGCGGGACTGCAAATACATAGAAACTAAATGTACAACTCACCCGAACCGCGATGTAGCTGCCTCGAGCTCTATCATCAACTTCCTTCATATGTTGTCACTTGTTTCGGGACGCACATTGGAAGCCGCAGCGCCACCTGCATAAGAAACAGTAAATAATAAATTATGACAGAAGTAACAGCCGAAAAGAAACCTCCAAAAAAACACTGTCAATGAACTGAATGACAATAACACAGTAGACTTTAGAAACCTCACTTTCGGTTACACTGGCACATTGAGCACGGAGCAGTCGTCTGGTAAAATAAGACCTACCGTTGGCAGCGCTTGGATGCCAAAAAAAAAAGTGCGCCAGTATACCATATCCGAAAGAAACAACAAAAGAAATAAACAGAAAATAAATTTTCATATACCTGTACGCACCGGTCGGCCAGTACAGTGTGTGTGCACCCGAAACTGCAAAAACACAGGCATCTCCAGTGTTTATAACTTTATCATTATGAATAAAAGAATAACTAATCTTGTACTCGTTAAAAGACATACTCTGCTACCAAATGCTAGTATCCACAAACTCGGTATCGAAACAACAATAGAACACCACATACAAATTCAACATGCTACCGGACCTGAAAAGATTTCGGTAGGTTGAATGACAGGTGCAGTCATTTGGTCCGGCGAATCCACAGCACATGTAATCGGCTCAAGCACAACGGAACTTTCAACTGATACAAAATTATGGCGACAAAATAGGTCACAAAAACAATGATAGAAAGACCAGAAACAACAGAATAATAATGACACAATAAACCTGTAGCACATGAGATGGAGATAAGTGTTCGTTTCCAATACCGGCGGAAGTAGAAACTCGACCGCACATACGATCAGTAACATGGACATTACTGTTATTGTTGTCCGAGTAACACAGCGGAGATACAACACCTGCGAGACAAACACCATAGAACATCAAAACTGAAACAACTAAAACAGAGAATCACCAAGTTCATGAACAGCTTATTACCTGCGGAATGAAAAGAAGCGTCTGCACCTGCATAACCAACTACAGATTCAAGAGAACCCATATAATGTTCCGGTCCCTGTATTCTGTCTGTAAACGCTGCACAACAACACGCAAAAACCAAATGTAACTAAATGAACATCGCCTAAAACCTATGAAAGGAACCATAAGTATAAACATAAACATGCCATAAAACCTATGAAGTTCATCTTTTCTGTTACAAAAGAGCCATAACACAAAAAACAACAAAATCTCCAAATTACAATAAGCATAATTTGTTTGATTATTGATAAATTAAATACAATAGCATAAAATTTATAGCTAATAATTAATGCATCAGTGTGATTTCGGCCAAATTTTTTTAGGGTTTCCTGGGTGATTTCGCCCAATATTTTTTTAGGGTTTGTTTACAATTATTTTTATAAAAGTGTTTAGCATAATCAATAAAATTAATAGAAAACACAAACTAAGTGGAAAAAAATCCAGATAATCTTACCTGATTTACCCAATCTAACCGCTTCCCTCAAGGTCCACACCCCCAAACTAACGACGGCAACAGATGGAAGGAGTAAAATCAGACATTAGAAGCATAATCAATAAAATTAATCGAAAACACAAACTAAGTGAAAAAAAAATCCACATAATCTTACCTGATTTACCCGATCTAACCGCTTCCCTCAAGGTCCACACCCCCAAACTAACGACGGCAACAGATCTTGGGAAGAGTGGATGGTGATGGTGGTGTGTGATTTGGAAGACGCTGGAATGTTATGGAATGGTAGCTATCGAAAAAAGGGTAAAAGAAGCGACCAAACAAAGGAAAGGGAAAAAGCGGGAGCTCACAGCCCAAAACTGAGCCCAACACTGCTACAACAACTGTAGCAACAACTGTAGCGAAACTCGACGCTCCATTATATATAGAGTAATGGAAGCGTTTGTTTACTGCAAGACAAGCAATGCTCAAGATCACAACTGTATTTTCTACAATTCAATAAGCATGCTCATTTCTTCAAAGTTTTGACTTCTTTTTCTTATGTTTATTACAATCTGAGATTCACCTCTTATGTTATCCCACAATATATAATTATAATGTATGTATTAGAGGTGGAAAAATGTTTATTTTTTTTATCGGCTATGGATTTTATTAAAAAGAGTCTAGCAAGAAGCTAGAAACGAGAAAGAAATTGCATCGTAATTTAAAAGCACACTTTGGAACCAATATCTATATATTCTTAGCAAACATGGCAAAATTTCGAGCATCTATGAGAAATCCAAGAAAGCTAGAGTTTATACCTCGTCTAATAATTAGTTGGTGTCTTTCCCGGGGGTTTGGCTTCGAAACATGTTTTACTCCTGTTCAAGTTGGTCGGTAAGAAGTACAAAAGTGAAGTTTATGTGAGCTGAAATGAGCAAGTCGGGTATGATCTTAACCCAAGTCCATACTTCCATTAAAGAAATTGCTAGCTCGCGTATGAGTAAATATTTTTTAATTTTGTAGCACCAGATAAAAAAGAATCTTAAGAATATAAAGCGAATTTGTCTATTGGGATTACATTACATAATGTGTATTGAATATGATAACTAATTGTGTGAGTACGTGGAGTTTAGTTAATGTGATTTACATGTAGTGAATATGATAACGTGAATGGCTACTTACATTATTTTTAGAAAAAATTACACGTTTGGTCCCTGTGGTTTGCTCAAATTTCATGTTTAGTCCCTAAGTCGTTTTAATTACACTAGAGATACCTATTTTTGAAACATTGCACTCATTTAGTCCCTATTTTGGATGGGCCGTTAGTTTGACCGTTAAGTGTTTAAATATTATTTGCCCGTTAGTCCCTCTGTTAGTATTTTTGCATCGTTAGCCCTCATTTTTTAAAATAAATTAAAAGGGGCATCATAGGCTCTAACTCGGATCTTATTGCCTAAAAACCAACGCTCCAGCCACTGGACTAAGCGTCCAGTGGTGTAATTATATCAAAATAAATTATATTTAACATTTTTTAGATCAAACTCGTTTTTATCAGTTTTCGTCTGTTTTTATACGTTTTCGTCCATTTTTTACGTTTTCATTCGTTTTCGTCCGTTTTTTAACAATTTTTTCTGTTTTTTACGTTTTTATCAGTGTTTTTACGTTTTCGCATGTTTTTTTACGTTTTGTCTGTTTTTATACTATCTCGTCTGTTTTTTAACGTTTTTGTCAGTTTTTTTTTACGTTTTCGTACGGTTTTATATGTTTTCATCCGTTTTTATATGTTTTCGCCCGTTTTTTTACGTTTTCGTTCGTTTGTATACGTTCTCGTCCGTTTTTTTAACGTTTTCGTCCATTTCTATACGTTTTCAACCATTTTTATATGTTCATGTTCGTTTTTTTACGTTTTTGTCCGTCTTTTTTACGTTTTTGTCTTCTTTTTTTACGTTTTTGTCCCTTTTTTTACGTTTTCCATCATTTTTAAACATTTTTGCATGTTTTCTTACGTTTTCTCCCTTTTTATACGTTTTCGTCTTCTTTTTTAGTTTTTGTTCGAAAATGTATAAAAAACAGATGAAAACGTATAAAAAACGAACGAAAATGTATAACAACAGACGAAAACGTAAAAAAAGACAGACGGACAAAAACGTAAAAAAGCGAACATGAACATATAATAATGGTTGAAAACGTATAAAAAAGGACGAAAACGTTAAAAAAAAGGACGAAAACGTATAAAAAAGAACGAAAACGTAATAAAACGGACGAAAACATATAAAACCGTACGTAAACGTATAAAAATGTACGAAAACGTAAAAAAACTGACAAAAACGTTAAAAAACGGACGAGAAATTAAAAAAAAGGGACAAAAACGTAAAAAAAAAACAAGTGAAAATGTAAAAAAAAACGGAATAAAACGGAATAAAACGTAAAAAAAATAGAATAAAACGTAAAAAAAATGGACGAGAACGTAAAAAAATGACAAAAATATAATCAAACGGACAAAAACGTATAAAAACGTAAAATAAGGACAAAAACGTATAAAAACGGACGAAAACGTAAAAAATGGACGAAAACGTAAAAAACGAATGAGAAAGTAATAAAATGGAAAAAAAACTAAAAAAACGGATGAAAACGTAAAAAAAAAAGACGAAAACGTAAAAACACTAACAAAAACGTAAAAAAAATGGACGAAAACGTATAAAAACGTAAAAGAAACAGACGAAAACGGATAAATATGAGTTTGAGCAAAAAAAAGGTTAAATATAATTTATTTTGATATAATTATGCCACTGGACGCTTAGTCCAGTGGTTGGGGCGTTGGTTTTTGGGCAACAAAAACCGATTTCAAGCCATGCTGCCATTTTTAATTCATTTTAGAAAATGAGGATTAACGGTGAAAAAAATATTAACGGATGGACTAACGGGCAATTATTATTTAAACACTTAACAGTCAAACTAACGGCTCATCCAAAATAGGGACTAAATGAGTGCAACGTTTTAAAAATAGGTATATCTAACATAAATGAGTGCAACGTTTCAAAAATAGATATATCTTATGTAATTAACGAACCATCAGGTGGAGTGGGACGCATGGCAAAATATTATTCTTAATGTTTCTTCTACAATTAAAGTACAAACTAGCAGGTGCAGTGGGACGCATGGCAAAAGTCAACGAACGAAAATGAGAAATCAAAACGACATAAGCAAACAAATAAATATATTAAGGGCACGTTTGGTAGAGAGAATTTCAGAGAATAGAAATGGAGTAGAGAATTGAATTCAGAGAATAAAAGTAGGTAGATAAATTTAAAGTCAATTCTAGTATTTGGTAACATGAGAAATAAACTCGAGAATTGATAAAAAAAAAAAAATAAAAAAAAAATAAAAAAAAAAACTTTTTATTGAAAGAATTAGAACTTTTGTTTGTTGATTTTAAAAAAAATATATATTTTTTCTAAATAACAATTCTATAAAATATATATTTAAAAAAAATATTTTTTTTTAAATTATTTTTTTTTATTTTTTTTATTTTATTTTTTAAAAAAAATTATTTTTTTTAATTTATTTTAAAATTTATTTTTTATAAAATTAATTAAAAAAATTATTTAAAAAATTTATTTTTTCTAAATAACAATTCTATAAAAAATATATTTTAAAAAAATATATTTTTTTAAATTATTTTTTATAAAAAAATTATTTTAATTTTTCTTTTAAAAACTTATCTTATAAAAAAATTATTTTAAAAAAATTATTAATTTTTTTTATAAAAAATACATTTACGTAAATCGGTTTGCAACTAAATTTTTTTTTTATATACATATAATAAAATAAAATAAAACCAATTAAAAAACCCATTTTTTTTAATTAAAAAAAAAAAAAAAAAAAAATCATTTCTCTAATTTCTCCATCAAAATGATGGAAATGGAGCAAGCCAAATTACACTACCCAATTCTCTCAATTTCTCTCCATTTCTTTACCAAATTCTCCACTTTTTCAATTCTCTGTACCAAACAAGGGAAATAAGTCTAATTTCCATTTCTCTGCCCTCAATTCTCTGTACCAAACACACCCTAAGTATATATTTCTTTAGAAATGCTACACTCATACAATACAAAAAGAAAAATACACACTTAAATGTGTCACTATAGTAGTAAGAAAAAAAAAACAAAAAAAACCCCTTAATACATGTGCATTTTATTGGGCTGTGTGCATGTGACTCTTACGTTTATTTATTTAATTATTTTTTTAATTTTAGTTTTGTGGTTTTTTTATATATTATTTGTAAAGTCTTTTATAAAAGAAGGAAAAAAAATAAAAAATAAAAAAACATGTAATGAAATTAAAATTTTAGTTGAAAAAGGTTAAAAAAATAAATAGATGAAAGTCACCTTAGTGTGGTAAAAAGTCGTATGTAGGTTACCGGAGAGAGAAAGTTGATGTGGCAGTAAAAATGAAAGTCGCCCATGGTCACTGTTGTGCTTAGCCTAACATATATTTTATATTAAAATGATTCGGCTTAATTCGCTTAAAGTTAGCGTTATAAACAAAATAGGTTAGTAATTAATTCAGATGTCGGTCAAATATATATTGAGAGCAGGGGGCGGAGCGATGTACTGTGGAGCGGGGGAAAAGCCCCCATTAAAGTTTAACTACAGGTGTTAAATCAGTGGAAAAAAATGTTAAGTTGGGTGAAAAATCTGAAAGTGCCCTCACCGCATAAACTTGTTTGCCCTCAACGGAAAAAGTAAATATCAACAATCAAATCCTTAAAGATCTCATGTTTCGTATTTTTGGTTATGAAGTAGAACTGTGGAAGAGTAAGAAATAGATGTGGTGAGTATCTAGGAGGAAGGAGATGAAGGTTTTTTATGTAAAAGGTTTCAACGATTAAAGGAAAGGGTTCAAAAGTTCAAAGTAAAAAAGAAAAATATATGATTATATTGTAAGAAAAGTAGAAATTATAGGATAATACTCGTACCGTATGTACAAACCACTATGGACTTGTCTTTTTTTTTTCTTTTTCGGTTAACATTTTATCAAAATTGCATTTTTATATTCTGGTATTTCCTTCAATTGGTTTTATTCAGAAACACCAAGAGCACCTAGTTAGTGTCACTTTCCTTAAAAAACTGGAATTTGCATTTAACAAAACCCAACCCGATCCATTTTAAAAATCTACTATCTAAAATAACTCTTGACCCGGTCGCATGTTGCCCCGGTTAACTAAAATTCCCTGCTCCGCCATTGAGAGTATTGTATGATTTACACACCATCCAATATTTAACAGGAAGTAAATAAACTTATACTTAATTTAGAAATAAATGAAGGAAAAAAAGACTTCACTAAAATAATGTGTACATTTGTTATTTAGCACCTTATTAGAAACATATTTCACAAAAAGTAATGTGAACTCTTTGATCATTCTACGATATGGAAGAAAATGGAGTATGAAACATATTGCATATTACGGGTATTTTCTTCACTACTGAACAAACCGGGTTATCAGAAATTAACACCCCCCACCCACCCAAATAGAGGTTGGTTTACTATCCTTTTTTAGAATTATAATTTGTTAGCAGATCCAACCTATTTTATACTTCATCAACGTGAAAACATTTCGAAGGCTCCTTATTAAGATTTATGGTTGATGTAATACAACGGAATAACATTTTACCAATAAAAATCATGGGATAATTACAAAAATAGCCCAAGCAACCAAGTGATTTTCCTTATCTACCCCGAGATCGGAAAATATTTTTTTTTGTCAAGGGCAACCTACACTTTTTTTGGCAACTGAAATCTGGAAGTGTATTTTTTGGGCAACTTGTGTATTTTTTTTGGGCAACAATTGACATTTTTTGGGCAACAGGGGACACGTGTCATCATATGGGGCGAGTTGCCCAGTTGCCCGGGGTACGGGTAGAAAAAGAAAATCACTTCGATCCATGGTCTATTTTTGTAATTATCCCAAAAATCAATATCCACCCAGACGTCTTTCATTAGATAGGTTACCCATCTAACCTAATTGCCGGGCGGGATACCTTAAATCAATCAAATGTCCTTTTTTTTATGGTGATTTTGAAACAATACAACACATATTCATTGCCTGCCTAGTCGTTGTGGATATATGGAAGTCAACATGTATTTTATAAAATGTAAGTAACTAGTTTACTTAAGTGTATTTATAAAATGGTTTTAGTTTTATGTAAACTTGTTTAACTAAATATGTTTAAGGTTTATTTTTTTTTAATGAAATGCGTTAGTAAGCTTTTGGCTCAAAGCGTTACGTATTTTATCTATCTCGTTAAAATGATTTTACGTTTGTTATCGACAAAACATTGGAAGATCGTAAAATATAAATAAACGTTTTTAAGGTTTATTTGTATTAACAATCTCCCCCTTTTTGTTGATGACAAAACCTAAAATTATATTAAGTAAAAAGATAAAATTCGTAAGTTTGAATTTAAGTTTTTACACTTTTCTCCCCCTTTTTGTCGAAACAAAAAGAGTGTCGAAAAGAAAATAAACCGAGTGCAAGTTTTAAGAAAAATAAAGATGTAAATATAGAGAAAAGAGGGTAAAAAGTGCTTAGTTGCTCCCCCTTGACGTTTGCTCCCCCTTGATGAGGGCGTCAAGTAATTAGGAAGACTAGACGTGATCAATGCAAATTATTTGCAATATTTTTGCTTTGTGGAAAGCTCCCCCTCATTGAGGGCGTCGAGTGCTCCATGTGTATTTTTGAAAATCTACAAAACAATGGTTAGAAAACAAGTATATGTTGTCCCTTTGTCGAAAAATTGGCTGCATAAAATTTTTGTTAGTCCTCTGTATGCCCGGATCCCCCAGATCCTTCTAAGAAGGGATCCGCCTAGTATAAAATGAGGGATCCGGCTTACCTGTGACATGTTAGCAGCAGTAAAGAGTAGAAAAGGTATGAAAACAAGTAACAATAACACCAATCATGTTCACATAAGCACATAGTCATGAAGAATCATTTAATAAACATAAAAGAAATGATACGACAATGGTCAAATCTCTAAGAAAATGATCTTAACATGGAAAACTCCTAGTAACTAAAGTTATGCCTAAGACTAAGAATAGGGAGATCACTTGTGCTTGCACTTCAAGGTTTTTCGGGAAGGTTAGGTTTGGTGACGTCTTCAAGACGTTCAAGGAGATGGTACAACATGAAACTTACTTCATCACGTAGTTCATGAACTAAGGTTTGGACATGTTGACAATGATGACAAGTATCATTGTGACTTGGTTGTTGTGATGTTGGTTCTAAGAAAGAAGGTTGTGGAAGTATGTTTGAGATTAATGGCTCTAGTTGAGGAGGTTGTGGATGTGCCACGGGTGTTGGTAGAGAAGTATGTGTGGGTGGAAGTGTGTCATTGTTTGGTTGAGATGGTTGACATCTTCTCATTACCCAAAATGGGTCATTTGAGGGTGGAGGAGAGGAATGCAAGTTTGCTATAGGTGGTGGTATGTTTATGTCAACATCTAGGTGAATGGGATGGTGGTTGAGTTGACAATCTCTCAATGGATGAGAATGTGGGCAATGGTGGTGGATTAAAGTTTCTATGAATTAGGTCCTCCAATGAGTTCAAGAATGGATGAGGAGAGGTAGGAGGTGTGGTAAAGGAAAGGATTTGAGGTTAAAGAGGTGAGGCTTGTATGGGTTGAGTTAAGATAGGTGTTGGTTCAAGAGGAGTAGGTTGTGGTGAGGTTGTTTCGGTGGAAGAAAGTTGTGGTGGAGTTGGCTCATTTGAAGGAGGGGTTTGGATGTAGTTTGATAGAGGTGTTTTAGTACAAGGTGTCTTGTTATCTGAGGTTTCCGTTGAGGATATCTCATACACAATACGTGCGGTTTTTCTTGGAGGGCTTTTAGTGGATGATCTTGCACTTGGTGCTTTAGTCATGTTTTGAGGTAAGTTTAGAAGGTGAGTTTATTGTAGAAGATGGTTTGTTTAGGTGTGGTTTAGAAGCACAAACACAAGTGTTTTAAATAGTGAAGGATCAAGTATGGTAATTAAAGCCTAAACCACTAAAATCCTTTGAATTGCAATAATATGCCTGCACCAAGGTCAACTATAGTGATACAATCTTCTAGGAGATATGTAAAACCCTAAAAATCTAAAACATGTAAAAAGACCAAATTGCCCCTACAAGTTTAAAAATTTAATTAAAAGCTTATAAAGTATCGAATCGATCCCAAACTTCTGGCAATGAACAAGTTATGATACCAAATAATTTTGACAACTCCTTTTAACATTCTTACAAGTTACAAAATTACCAAAATGCCCTTGGATAAACCGAATGAGATATATATCATTTTATTCATGTTTTAAAAAGGCAACAAAATACATTTAATTAAGAAAATCAATCAAATTGTTTCCCTAACTATATTCCCATGATTTTTGGGCTATCCCCCTCCTCTTAAGCTCGGCTCTATCCCATTTAAAGAATAACAAAACACAAAACCCTAATTTACCTAATTGCCGCCTAGAACAAAACACACAAAATAATTCTCCCATCCTTCATCCGAATTTCTGGAGGTGCAAGCACATTTTTCTGGTGTTAGTTGTGGTCCAAGGAATTGTGGAAAATTTGGTTTTGGTCGTGGGTCTCGCTCGTTTGATCGCTAGAAATTATTTTTCATTCGATAGGTAATATTCCAAATCTATTTATACGACCCTTCTAAAATCCTTTAATCATTTTTATCATGTTCCTCATGTCAAATATGCTCTGTGAAAAATGTTCCTAAGGTCGTGGAGGCTGTGGCTCGATCGCTAGGAGTTTTTGGTTCAAAAACCCACTCGATAAGGTGTAAATTGCTTTCTGCTCATCCACATGTTAAATCCTTGATTTGGTATTTTTACTATGATCCTTTGGTCTCATATAACTCAGATAAAATGCTCAATTCGATCCATGCACACCCTATGAATTATTTGTGAATTAAATCTTAAAAACGTGTATAAAACCTAAATAATTCAATCCGAATTTTTGAGGCTTCATATCTATTTTATTTGGACTCTATATGATCATAGTAACCTGAGAAAAATGCTACTTCGAATTGTTAAGGCCTAACATAATTATTTTTGATTTATTTTGTTTACCGGATTTAAGAAAAATTAAGAAGAAAAAGAAATAAAATGTGGATCGAGCTAGGGTTTGGAATTAGGGCTTGATTTTGACTATTTAATGATGTTATAATGATGAAATAATGATTGGGTAATTATTTGTATTTTTAGGGTTAGGGTTTTGATTATATAAAGTGTTATACGATTCTATTTAAATTATAAGGGGGTGTTTTGTAACTTTTAAAACTCAATGGTTATTTTTAGAACTTAATTTGGACTGTGTATTATTCGAATAAAATATAAGTTGGGGGTGTCATGTGTAATTTTTATATTTAAAAGGATTAAAATGTTTAGTTTAATAAAATGTAATTCGGTTTTGAAAATAATTAATTAGAGGGACTAAATATGTAATTTCTGGAAACTTAGGGTTGATTTGAGCAATAAATTATATTCAGGGGGTTATGTGTCATTTTGGTAATTTAAGGGCTTAATACGTAATTATTGATAATTAAAGATTGAAAATGTAAATTAAAGGGCTAAATATGTAAATTAATTAAATTGAGGGACCTATTGTGTAAATTATGGAAACTTAAAGGTACATCCGAATAACTTAATAAATTAAGTACTAATTGTGTAATTTTGATAAACTAAGGGTTTAATGTGTAATTATGGATGTTATAAGGATTAAAGTGTAACTTAATAATATAAAGGGTGTAAAGTGTAAATTATGAAACCTAAAGGACTAAATGTGTAATTCTGATAACTTAAACAGTAAAATGAGTTATTTATGATATTTTCACTTTAAACCTCCATCTCTGGTATTTTACACTTCAAACCCTAGAATATGTAAACTTGTCATGTTTAACCCTAAACTTTGATAACTTGTTAAAATACACCCTTAAGCCATAATATGTTTCGATAATGACTTAACCTAAATGAGGATATGGAAATCTTACTAACTGTGGGAACTTTCTAATTATGGAAACTTTCTAAAAATAGAAACTTACTAAATATGGAAACCTGCTAAAGATGGAAAGTTACTTAAAATGGAAAGGTTTGTAATTCTGTTCTACCCCTCTAGGTGTGAAGAAGGAGAGGACCTGATTCTATTTCATCTTATTCATTTTGGTTTGTGCTTTGCTTTTGGAATAAGGTACAGATATTCTGCCCTTTTAGGGTGTATTTGGCAAAAAGTGCTGGTGCTGGTGCTGGTGCTAGTGCTAGTGCTGGTGCTGATGCTGATGCTGGTGCTGGTGCTGAAAAAGATTAAAAATGTAGCTTTTTTTTTTGTAGTAGTGTTTGGCAAACTAACTGTAATTGTAGATTAAAATTGTAAAATGACGTAATTGGACATACAAATAACAAACACAATATGAATAAGAATAGTAAATAAAATTATTGATATAAATCATAAATATGTAGCATTGCATGAAAATCCATGTAAAAATACAAACAACGTTAAAATGATGTTAAATTAGAGGTTGGTTTTAAAAATACTTTACCTATGTAGAGTATGTGAACAAATAATATTATGCATCAAAATAAACATAATTGGAGTAAAGTTAAATAGATTCACGTGGTTCATGCGAACTACCCTTTGCAAATAGTTCATAAAGTTTCATGTATTAAGGTCCATAGTCACTAAAAGTTTGAGTGACGACTTAATTTTTTATGACACATATGAACAAGTACGTAATTCAGTTATCTTATCACAATTTCACCAACAATATATATATTATAAGCTCATAAACATGCCGTTCAAAAAAAAAAAGCTCATAAACAGATGTAGATAATGGCTGAATGATCACAAATTCACCAACAATATATATTATAAGGGTATCTTGGTAAATTTGCAAATTATAATCTCCAGGATTTTCTGAAAAGTTCCTATGAGGAGCTTTTTTTTTTTGGAGATTATTTTGCTAAAGTTTCAATAATCTTGCGCAGCCAAACGAGGCTAATTTTTAGATGAGAGCTTATTTTTAAAAAAAATAATCTTTAGCTCCCATAATCTCTCATAATTCTTGCTGCCAAACACACCCTTAATAAGGTGCCTTCAGTCTCTTGAACACTGATTTGATTTGACCTTGACCTTTGCTATGAACCTTTGACATTTGAACCTTTGGCATATGAACCTTTGATATGAATCCTGTGATATGAACCTTGACATTTGGACTATGATTATGACTATATGAACCTTTGTTTTGATATGACCCCTTAACCTTTGACCCCAGTTTGATACTACGAGCCAAATATGTTTCCTAGCCATGAAGGTAACATGGCCGTGTCATTGATGCACCAATGGCATGACTCTTGTGTGGTCAGAGTGATTAACCACACCGTCCCCATTTTGATTTGATATGAGCTCACTATGATATGATTTGATATGGCCAATATGATATGTTCGGGGGGGCGTATGGATGCATCCTAGATATGTTCTGATATGATATGATATGCTTTGATATGATATGATATGGTGACTGGGGCTGGGTGCAATCCACTCCTTTCACAAAATATGGGAGCTGATCACTCCAACTGGTACATGAGGACACCCCTCATATTATCGGCTTATTTGAGAGGCATCCCCTCTATATGATTATGATATGCTATGATATGATATGTTATGATATGGGCTCGTGGTGGATGACTGTCCTAACCTTTACTCTTGTACCTTAATTATATCTCTTTCATTATGCTTCGTTTGTTCGTTTCCGTTTATTATATATATCTGTTCACTGGGCTTTTTAAGCTCAGCCGCGTTTCTTTTCCCGCGGCAGGTATCTAAGCTAGGAGCTTTTGGATTATGCTTTGGATGGGATGAGAGTTAGATGGAGCTTTGACCTTAGATGACCACCTTTGTCTTATGATTTTGTTTGGACATGGATTTCCTTTGTATTCGTATCTTGGATGTTTCTTTATCTTTCGAACCTATGTATTATTCAAGTCGTGTTGACTTGACTTTTCCTTATGTATTTGTTTAAGACTTCCGCTGTGCTATTATGTATGCTTTGATTTGTCACCATAATGTGATACTTCTACCCTTGTCGGGTTGGGGTGTTACAATTATGGTATCAGAGCCAGGTTGCGACCTGTAGTACATAAGCATGGCCTGTGAGTCTTATGGACCCTAGGATTTGACCCTTAAGGCTTAAGTTTTGACTGGTGAGGTTTTGGGTAGACATTAGGATTCTGTTTCGTCTTTCCTTTCGTGCCTATTTTTCCTATTTTGCTAACCGTTTTCGAAATCGTTCAGATGGTGAATACGCGAACAGGTGCTGGTGGTGATGCCCCTGATTTTCAGGCCATGATAGCAGAAGCTTTGGCCAATGCTCTTCCTAACTTGGTGACTCAGATCACCAACAATATTCAGAATGGGGCAGGTTCTTCCGGAGGTGGAGGTGCAGGACCACAAGGTGGTGGTGCAGGTTCAGGTCCAGGTGGTGGTGGTGGAGGTGCTCCACCAGTTGGTATCCATGTTTGGATTGAGAGGTTTAACAAGCTCAAACCCCTCTCTTTCCGGTCAGCTGCCATTCCCACTGAGGCAGAAGACTGGATTATCCACATGGAGAAGATGTTTAAAGTTTTGGGTTGTCCAGATGAGTTTAAGACGAGATTGGCTGCATTTAAGTTTGAAGGCGATGCACAGAGCTGGTGGACAGCTTATGCTCAGGCTCAGGAGCAGGGTTTTGAGGAGACTTGTACTTGGGAGGATTTTATGGGTATCTTTTATAAGCAGTACATTCCAGTGGCTGAACAGCAGCGATATGAGCGGGAATATGGGAACATCCGTCAGGGGGACCGAGAGACGACTGTGGAGTTTATGCAGCGATTTATGAGGCTGGCCAGTTTTGTTGGGCCAGAGATTACGGGAGATGCTTACCGTCAGGCTAAGACATTTAAGTGGGCGTTAAAGAAATGGATATTGGACCGTATCGTGAATACGCATTATGATGATGTGGCAGCGGTTGCGAACGACGCTCGCAACATTGAGATGTTGCATAGTGATGGTAGTGGTTTTAATAAGCGTGATAGGGATGGTAACCGGGTGCATTTCAGAGGACAGAGTCAGCAGGGACAGGGTCAGGATTCCAGAGGTCGGCAGGACCAGGCATCCGAGCAGAGAGGTCGACAGGACCATAGGTATGATCAGCGTGGTCGCCAGGACCGGGACTACAGTCAGAGGCGACAGGATTCTCGGGGCTATGATAGACAGGTTTCTGGGAGGAGTGGGTTCAATAACAACCCACGTCAGTATCGTGATCAGACTACTCGGGGTGCTCAGTCGGGTTATCAGACAGGTTCTTCTGGACAGAGGAGGACTAATGAAGTGTTACCTCCTCCACCGCTTTGTTCCACTTGTGGAAAGCCTCATCCGGGGCCATGCCACAAGGCTACCGGGGGTTGCTTTGCTTGTGGGTCTACTGCTCATCGGGTGAAGGACTGCCCACAGGGAAAACAGGTTGTTCCATCAGGTTCGGGTAGGCCAGCTCCTACTACTGGTCGGGTTTATTCTCTCACACGTGATCAGGCGGCAGGCACGTCAGGTACCATTACCGGTCATCTTTATATTGGAGATCGTATTATTTTTGCTTTATTTGACACCGGTGCTACACATTCTATAATATCTAATACGCTTGCCAAGAAAATAAAAGTAACTCCAACACCATTGAATAATCTTATATCTATCTCTACTCCTATGAAAACCCAAGTCACCATCGATTGTGAATATGTAAACTGTCCGCTAAGATTTGATGATTGTATTCGTCCGGCTAATCTGCTTCCCCTCGATATGATTGATTTTGATATAATTTTGGGTATGGACTGGTTGTCTTCTCATAAGGCCACCATCGACTGTCATGCCAGAAGTGTAAGCTTTGGTGATATCCATCATCCGGACTTTGTTTATCACGGTTCTCAGCCTTTGAAATCTGTTAAACTTATTTCTGCTATGAAAGCGCGGACTCTAATCTCTCATGGTTGCCAAGGGTTTTTGGCCTCTGTTAAAGATACGTCTTCTCAGGGACCTGATGTTAGTAGTGTTCCCATTGTTCGGGAGTTCGCTGATGTCTTTCCCGAAGAGCTTCCTGGACTTCCTCCAACCAGAGAAGTTGAGTTCTGTATTGATCTAGTTCCCGGTGCTGAGCCTATCTCTAAGGCTCCGTACCGAATGGCACCCATTGAATTGAAAGAATTAAAGGTACAGTTAGAGGAGCTATTGGAGAACGGTTTTATTCGTCCTAGTGTTTCTCCTTGGGGCGCTCCTGTGCTATTTGTGAAAAAGAAGGATGGTAGTATGCGCCTTTGTATTGATTACCGGGAGCTCAACCGCATTACTATCCGTAACCGCTATCCCCTTCCGCGCATCGACGATTTGTTTGACCAATTGCAAGGGGCAAAGCATTTCTCTAAGATTGATTTGAGATCAGGTTACCATCAGCTTCGTGTGAGGGAACAAGATGTTCCTAAGACTGCCTTTCGAACCCGCTATGGTCATTACGAATTCCTGGTTATGCCTTTCGGCTTGACCAATGCTCCGGCCGTTTTTATGGACCTTATGAATCGGGTGTTCCATGAGTTTCTCGATAAATTTGTCATTGTCTTCATCGATGATATTCTTGTCTATTCGAAATCTAAGGAGGAGCACGAACAACATCTTCGGACTGTGTTGGAGATTCTTAGACAGAAGAAGTTGTACGCGAAGTTTTCCAAGTGTGAATTCTGGTTGAGTCAGGTCGCTTTTCTAGGTCACATTGTTTCTGCGGAGGGCATCACTATGGACCCAACAAAGGTCGAGGCTATCACTAAATTGTTGTATTATATGAATCATAAAACACTATAAACATATAAAACATCACAAAGCACGCAGCGGAAGATCTAATGAACATGTAATTAATTAACTTAAATAAATACGTACCTTAATCGCGTAATAACCAAGAACAATCAAGAACCCTAAATAGGGTTTGATTATGTCAAACCACCTAAGGGAAAAACACCAAGAATCAGAAGCTAAAATAAGCTTGTCACTCGTTCTTGTACACACGCGATAGTAGCGTTCCAATGGGAAAGCTAGGTTCAAGATCACTAACAAACCAAACACTTAATTGCTATTAGCTCAAGCCGAATTCCCTAGTGGGAATAAAAGAGTCGACTAGCACAAGCAAGAGAGAGAAAGAAGAGAAGTTTGGCCTTGGAGTTAGGGATACAAGATTAGGGAAAAACTAAAACACAATGGGATGTATTTATAGTTTTCCTTTGCTTGTAGCCTACTCCAAAAACCGATCCAGCCAATCCCTAAGGCCATTCGGCCGACTTTCATCCCTTAGTGGGAATTCTAGATCCTTCTTTTCCAATCTTGCATAATTAGTCCTTTAACGGTCGTTATCTACTAACACCGTTAAGTACTAACCGTCGTTATGTATTTGTTAGTGAAATGAATAAATAAATATAAATATAAAATATATATATATATATATATATATATATATATATAATATATATAATATATATATATATATATATATATATATATATATATATATATAAATTATTCAAACCAGTGGAACTCTCACGTATTGTGTGCAATCCCGAGTCTCGGGTTCGAAACCGGACATACAAATATTAATATCATTATACATAAAAAACTAACAGCTCCCACTTGGATAATGATTAATATTGTAATGACATGGGCTAGTCTAGCTTTAACAGATCCCAATGCCCCCAGCTCGATCCGAGTCGTGGTTCTCCTGGAAAAACCACTTGATGATATAATCATCATACTTATCCTTTTGTTACTAATACCGCGTTAATTTGGATATGGATCTTGTCATTCCACAATTAACAGTAGTTTCTCGTTTATACATAATTGAACAAGATTACCAAAACATCTGAACGTCTTCCAGATAGACTTTGGGCGTGCGCACGCAAACATCTTGTTAATCATACGAGTGGCCAAGCAGTATTAAACTTCAACACAAAGTTGAAGGAACAAATCCCTTATTGACTGCAAGCATAACCCTTGAACTTCACATCATTTCTGAAAATAGCCCTTATAACTACCTTTTACGGATAGCGTTAGACAATCTCACAGAAAATGAGCTACATCCTCGGCAATTATCTGGCATCTCAAGTCAGAGGATAAATATTCATGATATACTTAATGACTATGATCCATAAAGTATAATCATGTAGTTGGGATAAGTCCTATATTCAATTTATCCAATATTGAATATCATGTGACATTGGTGTCTTAACCTTACAGTACATTCTACCAATCCTCACATTTGTCTTAGTTCAATAATATTCCCATATTATTAATTGACAACGGACTATTTAGAATAAATAAATTACTCATGGATTTAAACATGCAAATATAGGACACAAATATTAATAATGATAATAAACGTTATCCGCACTTTATTTCATTAAAATAATAATTGTTTACACGTCCCTATCGAAATACTAATCCAACAGATTTACATGAAACTATCTGCTAAACGAAGACCAATACCCTGAGCATGACGATTAAATGTCTCCTTAGGTAATGCCTTCGTGAAAGGATCAGCCAGATTGTCATCTGTGTGAACTTTGAGTACTTTTATTTCACCATCATCGACTTGTTCTCGAACATAGTGAAGTTTCCTTTTAAAGTGTCTGGCGCCTTTCATAACTCCAGGTTCATTGGCGAATGTAATTGCAGCAGAGTTGTCGCAATATACATTTATAGGTAATTCTATTGAAGGCATCACTCCAAGATCCTTAATGAATTTCCTTATCCAAACAGCTTCTTGTGCCGCTTCCGATGCAGCAATGTACTCAGCTTCTGTAGCAGACATGGCCGTTATGCTCTGCTTCTTACTCTTCCAGTCCACAGCTCCTCCATTTATGACAAAAACGTAACCCGTCTGAGACTTCGTATCATCTTTATCAGTCTGAAAGGATGCATCGCAGAAACCTGTAACATTCAGTTCTGCGTCTGGATTTCCCCCGAAAACAAGAAACACATCTTTAGTATTCCGTAGATACTTAAGAATGTCCTTTACAGCTTTCCAGTGTTTTACCCCTGGATTCTGCTGATATCGACTGGTCATGTTTTGAGCAAATGCCACATCTGGCCTTGTGCATCTAACAGCATACATGATAGAACCAACTGCAGAAGCATATGGAACTTTCTTCATGTATGCTTCCTCTCCAGGTGTAGAAGCACACATTTCACTGCTCAATTCATGTTTCACTTGCATGGGCAAATATCCCTTCTTGGAATTTTGCATATTGAATCTCTTCAATATTTTATCCATGTAAGCACTTTGGCTTAATCCGATTAACCGTTTAGATCTGTCTCTATAGATCTTGATTCCAAGGATGTAAGCTGCTTCTCCTAAATTCTTCATGGCAAAACAACTACCAAGATATTCCTTAACTTCATTAAGGCTTGGTATGTCACTTCCCATGATTAATATGTCATCGACATATAGAACAAGGAAAACAGTGTTACTCCCACTAACTTTGTGGTATACACATGGCTCATCGAAATTTTGAGTAAATCCAAACTTCTTGATTTCCTCATCAAATTTCTTATTCCATTGCCTGGATGCTTGCTTCAATCCATAAATGGATCTTTGAAGTTTGCATACACGCTCAGGAAATTGTGGATTTACAAAACCTTCAGGTTGCGCCATATAGATGTCTTCATCTAGGCGACCATTCAGAAAAGCGGTTTTGACATCCATTTGCCAAATCTCATAGTCATAGTAGGCAGCTATGGCTATAAGAATCCTAATAGCTCTAATGTCGACCACAAGAGAAAAGGTCTCCTCATAGTCAACACCATATGTTTGAGTAAAGCCTTTAGCTACCAAACGAGCTTTGTAGGTGTGTACATTGCCATCCATGTCAGTCTTTTTCTTGAAGAGCCACTTACACCCAACTACCTTAGCATTGGGTGGAAGGTCTACTTCAATCCAGACTTTATTGTCTTTCATGGATTGCATTTCCCCATCCATGGCAGTCTGCCATTTTTCCTTTTCAGGACTAATAATGGCAGCTCTATAGCTAGTTGGCTCATCAGTTTGATCCAATAGTATAGTTTCCTCATCATCTATGTTCAAACATAGACGCTCAGGAGCCTTTGCAGATCTTGAAGATCTACGGACGGTACCACTTCAACTTCAGGTGGAGGACCTAAACTTTCCGGTTCCACAGGAAGTGTGTTAGTGCTTTCAGAAGGTGAAGTATCTTCATGATCATTTTCAAGATCATATGCTCTCCCACTGATTTCTTGAGATATTAGATTATCTTCAAGAAAATCACCGTACCTAGCCACGATGACCTTATTTTCAGGTGGGAAGTAAAAGTAGTAACCCTTTGTTTCCTTAGGGTATCCTACGAAGATACACTTAACAGATCTTTGTTGGAGTTTATCAGGTGAGTCACGTTTAACAAACGCCTCACAACCCCAGACCTTTAAGTAAGAAAAGTTGGGAGCTTTTCCAGTCCATACTTCATATGGAGTCTTATCAACCTTCTTAGATGGAATCCTATTCAACACACGTGAACAGCCGTTTCAAGAGCATAATCCCAAAAGGATAAGGGAAGAGTTGTAAGATTAAACATGGATCGTACCATATCTAACAAAGTACGATTTCTCCTTTCAGATACACCATTTTGTTGTGGCGTATAAGGAGAAGTGAGTTGTTGCATAATGCCACACTCACCCAGATAATCCTTAAACTCTTGGCTTAAGTACTCACCACCACGATCGGATCGAAGTTCCTTAATCTTCTTTCCGAGTTGTAATTCTACTTCATTTTTAAAGACCTTGAATGTCTCAAAGACTTCATGTTTATGTTTAAGTAAATAAACATAACCATAACGACTAAAGTCATCCGTGAAGGTCAAGAAGTAGACAGCACCGCGTTTAGACACATGTCTAAGTGGACCACACACATCCGTGTGTATCAATCCAAGTAGATCCGAAGCCTTCTCCATATTGCTATGGAAAGGTTTCTTTGTCATCTTACCCGATATACAAGATTCGCATTTATCAACTGAATCATCATTGATATTTGGTAAAAGCCCATCACTTAGCAGCTTTTCCATGCGTTTCTTGCCTATATAGGCAAGGCGACAGTGCCATAAATAAGACGAATCCAAGTTGGACTTGGTTCTCTTATTCCCGATGCTATACATAGAATTATTTCTATTGGTTACATGGTCATTCATATCAATTTCAAACACACCATTTAATGAAATAGCATTAAAGTAGAAAACAGAATTTAAAGAAACAGAAATTCCATTATCATTAAAAGTATGCTTAAAACCCAAATCCAATAACAAAGAAACTGAAACGACACCTCTAACAATAGAAGGTGCGTAATGAAAATTGTCTAAAACCAAAATTAAACCAGATGGTAAAACTAGCTCAAAAGTCCCTATGGCTTCTACTGCTGCACGTATTCCATTTCCCACGTACAAGTAGCATTCCCTATAGTTCAGCTTCTTTGCTCCTCTAAGCCCCTGCGATGTATTACAAATGTGAGTACCACATCCTGTATCATATATCCAGGCATTTTGCTTACGAGGAAAAGAAAATAATTCAACCATAAAAATACCTGAAGTGCTGGCGCCCTGCCCAGCCTTGGCATTCTTATTTTTTCGACACTCCTCTAGCAACAATGGACAGTCACGCTTCCAGTGTCCAGGAGTATGGCAGTGGTGACAAGCAGCCGCATCCTTTTTGGGATAATCCTTCTTGGGAGGAGGATTCTGCTTCTTTGGCTTTTGCTGATAGGTCACAATCTGCTTGCCCTTGTCAGCGTTGCCCTTTCCTTTCTTGCTCACGTTTTTCGGTTTACCGGACTTAGCTATCCTACCACCTTTAATAGCCATGACAGCAGGTGTAGGAGCTTTCTTAGTGAGTGCCTTCTCATGCTCAATAAGCATTGCATGCAATTCAGAAAATGTCTTCCCCTTGCAATGCATGTTAAAGTTGCGCACAAAATCACCATATAATTCCTCATTGAGGGATTTGTTGATGAGGCCAACTTTAACGTCTTCCACAAACCCGCAATTAAGTGCATCTAGTTGGTCAAGATAACCTTTCATTTTAATCGCATGATCACTTACGGGAGTTGTAGCATCCTGCTTGCACTTGCCCAAATTGTCAAGTACATCATACAATTCAGCCATAGGAGATTTCTGAAACATACGTATCAGTTCATCAATCATGTTTTTCGGGCTATATTTCTCAAACTGTTTAACCAGTTGATCATCCATCCCCGATAGCATGAGACAAGCCGCATCATTGTGCTTGTCATAGGTGTCATTGTACTCCCTAAGTATTTCATTAGGCGAGTCAGCAGGAGGAGCTTCAGGAAGGTCCATAGTAAGACATTCTGAACGTTTGGCAATTCTAAGAACAAGCCTTAGATTTCGATACCAAGCGTTAAAATTCTTAGTCCCAGTCAGTTTTTCCTTTTCAAGCATCATCTTGAAACAGGAAGTTAAATTTGACGAGTTTCCGGGTTGGGCCATTTCTACAGAAAAAAGTTCAAAAGTTAGTACTTTCGATAATAAAACATTTCATGAAAATTAAACACCCATTGGTTAAAAACCATTTAATTTTCACTGAAAACTAGGATCCTAATTGACGCCGTTTCATTACACCAGCTTTGGCTGCTAGCAATGAAAGTGCTCAACAAGGTACGGGATCACCCAATTGCCAATGTCAAATTGCAATTCCTAGAAATCTTGGGACTTACAATATACATTGCCAACAACAGTTGCAAATAATTGTAAGCATGTTTCATCCCCAATTCTTTTATGCCTTGGCGCCGTTCCATTACATCAGCTTTGGCTGCTAGTAATGAAAGTGCCCAATTAAGTTAACCAACTTAAGAAACTGTAAATTGACGTCGGTTTATTGCATTCAGCTTTGGCTGCTAGCAATAAAGTACTCAATTTACCCTTAGACCGCACCCTTTGAACATCAACATTCAGCTTTGGCTGCTAGTGATGTAGGATGAAACCTTAGGTGTTTCTTTTAGTAGCTGGGTGGCATATGACTTAAATTTGTAGGGTAATAATTTTTTTGATGTGTTTAATCAAAAAAATATGTACAAAGATGTCATGCATTCATCTTTGTATCATATGGTTTTCAAAACAAAACGCCGTTTACTCATTTGTAGCTCAAATCATCAAAAATTTTAATTGAGGCGTTGAGAAAATTACAACATTGCCTTAAGATGCTTCGTACTTTTTCATGGTGTACTTGGTAAGTCTATTATTGACGCACAGGCGAGCGGAGGGACGACAGCCGCCGAAGCTGGTTAAAACCGTGCCCCTTTAAGGTCACAATTTAATGTGAGCCAACCTTAAACCCACTTTATAGTTTGTCAATAATAGGTCCGCCGCTTCGACCACTTAGTACAGTCGCAATCAATCAACTAAAAAATTATGATTTTCTTGCTAAAACAATTAATGTAGTAAATTAATTATTGCTAGTCTCGCCTGGGAGCCAATTACCGTGCGAAGCGAACCACTGTCGGCACATAAGACTTGGCAATAAATAAAATTACTACAAAGGTTTTATAGTTATTAGTCTTATTTATTTTATTATGAAAATTACCCTCTTGTGTGTTGCAATCCATCATAATATTTAAACACAAAAGAACAAGTAATTACAAAAATAAATAAACACATAATAACAATTATATGATCATCCACGATATCATATAGCCACATGCAAACCTTTTTTCAATAAATCCTATTATTAATTCTATGTGTAATTAAATATGTATTAAACTAACAAAACTCCCATTGGTTTTCGAGCTCATTGTGCCCAATGGTCCACAGACACCAAATAACTTGGCCGCGTAAGTTTTAGTTAATTTAATACCACATTGCACATAATTTATTAATTAATATATTGAGGTCTTCCCCAATTTAAGATTTATTAAACAAAACATGTAGCAAAACAATACATACAAATCGTCCCATACATCAAACCATGACAAAATATGCAAGATTTTGTCATGGATACCATATTAACACATAATCATGCAATCCATATTAACATGTTAATATCTAGTACGTATTTAATTAATTGGTGACATCACATAGTATTCACAAATTAATCCCTAAAAATTATCCATGCATAATCTAGGGTTTCTAACAAGTTTTTAATAAAAAACTAACAGCTCCCACTTGGATAATGATTAATATTGTAATGACATGGGCTAGTCTAGCTTTAACAGATCCCAATGCCCCCAGCTCGATCCGAGTCGTGGTTCTTGATGCGCGTGATGTGTCGTTGCGGTTTAGCAGTTTTAATGCCTACTCAAGTTTTAAATTTATATTTAGCCGACTTATCAATAACACACACACTTAACGAGCAGTGTACCCGGTCAGTATGAAGATAATGGTAAGTAGAGTGTCGATCACTAAGAGTGGAACGTATAATCTCGTTAATCTAATCAGTATTTTAATATCCTAACGCAAGGGGGTTTCAGCCTGAGAGACTGGCACAGTTTTGTTTGCAATTAAATAATAAAATAAACAAATAGGCACGAATCAGCAAGTAGCACACACGTACACAGATAGATACTAGAGACAATAAGAGGGCTGTCCTTATGATTAAGTAGATTGTCACTTGTTTTATTGATAGCTTTATATGAAGTGTATGTAATTAACCCTTTCTCGTTGGTCCTATTCTTATCGGCGAGTAAACCCTTAATGACGACTTATGTCTAAAAGTTATTCCTAAGTGATCAATTTAGAAACAACCGTGGGAGCCACACCTTGTCCCGCAGTCGGGTGCCCGCAAGCCACTAATAAACACAGAGGTGGTCAATGCACTAATAAGTAGTAACCAAAGACATCAACATATAAACTTTAATTGATGGGAAAGCAAGTATTAAAGGGAGTGTAATCTTTCCGTTGTCACATTACACAAGCCACCAATCCTGATGAATTAAAGTTTGCTAAAACAATAAAACAAAACTACTTAATGAATTAAATACATGCAGCACCTTCTTACAGCTCTTGTATCTTCGATTTGGGTGTGTCTTGTGCTGCCTACTTGACTGAATTCGTCCTTCTCTTCTGTTCGGTCTTTAGGTTTTCGAACTTCCGACTCCTCGAATCTCTCTGGTCTACGGGGTATTTATAGTTTGTGTCTGAGGGAAGATGCGGCGCATCTACTTAAGTAGATGCGGCGCATGTACTTAACTTCGCGTGGGGTCCAAGATTATAATATTCAGGAATATTCGTACACCGCCAGAAGATGCGGCGTAACTCCATGATTAGATGCGGCGCATGTCCTCTTGTATCTTGGATCGTATCTGGTGACATCTTGATATAGATGCGGCGCATGTTGATAGTGAGATGCGGCGCATCTGGAGCAGATTGGTCTTGATCTTCTTCATTTCAGTAGACTCTTCACTTTATGCACGTTTTGCTCCATTATTAGTCCAAAATCGCCAAGTTTCACCAAATGCTTGTTTTTACCTGAGAATTACAAAAGTAAACGATTAAGTATCAATCCTCATACATAATATAGTAAAACAAGTCAAATTAATAGGATAAATGATAGTAATAAAATGTACTTATTTGAGTTCATCAAATATCCCCCCACTTGAACTTTACTTGTCCCCAAGTAAACCTTAGATTAAATCTCATGAAAATGTATCCTAAAAGATGTTAGGATTTATTTTTATATTTAAGCATGTATTCGTTTATTTCGTAATCACACAACTAAACACTTAACGAATTAGAAGTAAAATAAAATAAGTCGATAAAAGCAAATCTAATCGTTTAACTGTCCAGTCGCGACGAATATTCTATCATAAGCTTGGCAAGTATACACATCTCCACCACTAAAGCTAAGGAATAACAAGTCTAAAGCGGTAAAAAGGGTTTTTAGGCTTAAGGGTTAATTATTCTTATTTCACTATCGATCTCAAATTCCAGAAAAGGCGACAAAATCACAAATACATGATCGAATCCACGAACACGATACTTGCAATTGCTCAAATCCTTAACTCGAATAGGCTAAAGATAGGTCCAAACTTCACCAATAATAATATATCAAAAAGGGCGACAAAATCATAAATACATAGCCGAATCCACGACTACGATACTTAAGATTGCTCAAATCCCTAATCTCAATAAATCAAAGGTTCGGTTGGATAAAGAACAATACAGGGTATGGATAATATTTGGGATATAAATTGGTGTAAAAAAAAAATAAACAAAACAAATAAATTAAAATCCTAAGTGTGGTTAATCACTATCCCAACCATCCCATGAATAAGACTCATATCATTGAATAACTCACGCTTTAACACTTGAAACACACGCTTTAGGTAGACACGAATTATACTCAACAAGATCTTAATCAAAGAATAAACCTTAATTGGCGTTCCCATAACTGCCAATTCCCATTCAATCCATAGATATAATACAACAAATAGTGGTGATATCGACCACTTACATAACTTTACATCGTTGGCTTAAAATAAACATCCAACTTTTCTTTCTTTTTTTTTTTCTTTTTTTTTTTTATTTTTTTTTTTCGATTTTTTTTTTTTTTTTTTTTTTTTTTTTTTTTTTTTTTTTTTTTTTTTTTACTTGAAACATAAACATAGATGTGTAAAATTTCACCACATCACTATAATGATAATTCTGGATAATTTTTCCATACTTTTCATAACTTCAGAAATAACGCTAATAGCGAAAGTAGTAAACACACGAAAAATAAACTCAAAGATATACAATATTTACTTTCACTCCAATTGCATTGTGCAATTTCCCGACCTAACCATATATAATGAATTACGCACGCGAACACAGGTAATGTAAGGAAACACACTCTGCCTATAGCAATCAACCAACCACGGACTTTAATCTACAGGGTAGGCTAAGGTGTAAGGGTGTAGCGAAACATTTTAAACATAGGTGTAAGAAACGAAAGGAATGGCTCTGAGTGTTTTCTAGGGGTATCTTACTCTAAAAATGAGAGTAACAAAAGGGTTTATACGGGGGTTAACTAACCAGTGTAGTTAGTTAATAACACAAAACATATAAAGGCTTTTTGGGTGTAATCCTAGAATTTTACCAAGTTAGACAAGTCATTCCAATTATATAAATAATACTCATTATGGTGGTCTCGAATAGTATACAAGCCAAGTTCTAAAGTTTACAAGTCACCGGCACACTCATAGATTTGTGAATTTTGAAAAAATCACAATTTTTGAAAATAACGTCATGTGTGCAGTTATGTAACTTAGATCTTAAACAAAAACATGCTAAAAAATTTTTAAGTTTGATATATTAAGCACATTTTAAGCATAATTTTTGAAAAAGTTTAGGACAAGTAAGTGTTAAGTGTTCTAATTCTCCTATCCCCCCACTTAAGTTAAACAACGTCCTCGTTGTTTGTATAAAAGGTTAAAAACTGGAAATAAAAAGAATTAGAACAGAAAAACTCCCCTGAGATTTGCTCGGTATGATCCTCCATTAGTGTAAGAGCAAAAATCATCTTTCTTGTGGATTAGAACGTTAAAGCTTCATACTTGATATATCCACAGAAAATTCAGGAAACTATAATACCACCAACACTTTAAAATACACCTAAGATAAGAAAGGTTCAACTTGCATAATACATTAGTAGTTAGATAAAATAAAACTTAAAAATTAAAAACTGAAAATCATCAGGTCAGTCGATGCGCCGTATCTTATTGAAGAAGATACGCCGTATCGAGCCTGGAATTAATACGGATCAGAATAAAGATGCGCCGCATCCTTAACCAGGGATGCGCCGCATTAAAAATAAACTGATAAATAGTTTTAAAGTCGAAAATTAAAATGAAAATGAAATAAAGGATAGGATGCGTCGCATCTGTTTAAGCAGATACGGCGCATGTAGTAACCAAACAGACTGTTAACAGTCTGTTGCAAAAACGACTTGTTCCACGGTTTAATCTCTAATGTTCTCTCGTACTCTCGTGCTGAACTTAATGCCAGTCTTCGTCAGATATAACAAGAAACATAACTGAAACATTAAATATAAACATAAGAATAACGATAAGTACAATCAAAAAAATAATAATGTGTGGAACAATGTCAGTAAAAACAAAAGGGTAAGATCATGGGTGAGCGGTGTCGTCCGGATGGGTCCCAGAAGTGCTGGCTCCATCAGTCCTCTGGCGGACTCTGCGCTCGTACGTACGTGCTACTCCCGTAACCTCAGTACCATCAGGACGGGTGTGGGTGATACCCTGATGCTCTAATAGTCTGCTCACACTCCTGACCACCCACTCTAAGTCTCTCCTCAGTACCATCACCTCTCCCTCGACTGCGTCGAGTCTCTGAATCACGGTGCGTGGGGGTACTGGTGCCTGTGGCACCTCCTCGTCGGCAGGAGCAGCAGCCGGAGGATCCTGAGGTCCTCCCTGCTCCGCCTCCGCCCCTGCAGCTCTGGCGGGCCCTAATGCTGCCCAAAAGTGGCCCCCAGCAGCCACCTGGCAGATCGCCAGTCTAACCAAATAGTCCCGATCGATAACTGGGAGACGAGCCACCACAACCTCCAGCCCCGCTGGAATCTCTGCTCCAATAACTCCAAAATGGCGGGCCAGCCTCGAAACAAAATGCCCGCCAGTCATGTGGCTCCTCCGATCTCTCCCAGCAGCTGATCGGTGGAGGTAGTGTGCCAAAAAGTGGGGGATGTTCACCGGCATCCCCTCATCCATGCTCCTAAGTAGGAAGAGGTCCAGAGTGGTCACCTTTTCAGGCGACTGACCCCTCCCAGCAATAGTAAGTGCAATCAGCCTGTGACACAGCCTCCTCATCGGCTCCCTGATCAAAGTATATGAGGGGGTGGAAGTAGTGATGTCGCCCCCCGAAGAAATCCTAAACCAATAATCACTGAATACCCTCTGTCAGGGACAACCCGTAAACTCTCAGCCCAGTACCTGGCAAACCCAGCAGATCCAAGCTCCTCCTCAGTGTGTAGACCCAAGGCTAAAATAAACTGCCTCATCGACATCTGCCTGTGCACACCTCCTAACCTGAACACCAGAGTGTCAGCTGTATCAATCTCCACATCCGTCTCTCTGTAATGAATAGTGCTAAAGAACTCCAGCATGAGCTCCCTAATCAGAGGCTCGTCAACCCTAAACAGTCGCTCCCAAGCACTAGACCTGAACTCCACCTCATCATCACCTCCAACAACAACCATCTCCATACGACGCTGTAAGCTCGCAGCTGCATGTCCACCACCGATCAATCCCACATCGTCAAAATTCAGAACCTGGACTCTGAATATTTTCTTGAAGTAAACTGAGTCAAGCCTATGCAAATAATCCTCTAGAGTGCCATCAGTAAGTCCCATGTTCTCGAATCGTAACCATTGGTGCCTTTGTGCGATATCTGGTAGTGTCATCTGAAATAAACATTCAAAGTCAGCAAACAGTCTGCAAGAAAGGTAGATACGGCGCATTTGATTAAATCAATGCGGCGTATCTGTATAAAGTATAAGAGATGCGGTGCAAGACAACAGATACGGCGTATTGAGATGCGTCGTATCTAGATTAATCAATACGGCGTATCTAAAATTTTAGCAATTTTGAAATAGGTCGTTACGCCGCATTAATCAACCTAGATGCGCCGCATCTAAAAGCATATCAGCATAAAATAAAGGGTTAGGCACGTTTTTCAAGAATCCGTATCCGTGACGTAAACTTCCACTAAATATCACAGTATAATATTCTCCTTATATCAGTTCAATCAACCACAGCTAATTTACCTTCCCGCTAAATATTCAAAATCAAACCCAAAACCTAAATTTTCGGTCGATTCAATTAGTGCCAAATTCGATGTCCAAATCTAAAATTAACTTAGGGGAAATAATTAATTCCAAGTTCTAATCATATCCCTATATCGTTTAAGCGCGAATCGATTCAATCCTATAAACCCTAATTTTCGTATTAATCAAAATTAAATCGAAATGTAACAATTACCTTAGTATTTGTGATTAGGAGAATGTTTTAATGCTCGGATTAAAGGCGGATTGAAGAAAGATGATCGGATTTTGAGTATAATTTTAGTGCGTGTTCTTAACTGTGTGTATTTATGCGGCGTATTCCCGTCGTATTTATAAGGCGACACGATGCGCCGTATCAGAAAATTGGGATGCGCCGTATCTAGTTAATTCCGTTGACTAGTCAATAAGTCCTAGTTGGTCAGGGATACGGCGCTTCGGATATTTAGATCCGCCGTATCTCTATGTTAGTTAACGAAATTTAAATGAAGAACGTACCTTGGCCTCCGCAACACAGTTCCTTATACATCAAATTTGGGTAAAAACGGCACACCATATAGATGAATTCAAAATAAGAGTAATAGGCATAAACGTTTCATTAATAATCGTAATCTTATTGTTTAGTGGATAAGGATTTATTCCGAGGTTAGGAACAAATATCGTTTTTGAGCATACAAAATTAAGATTACGAATTGAATCAGACGTATAATAAGGATAATAAAACTGAGATCATAGTGTAGAGAACTTTCCTCTGGGCAGTTGAATTATCGTAGAGTTTACCTGGGATTCTATTTCAAGAATTAAAGAAGTTCAATGTTACCAGTACTGAGTTTTCCTCCACTCTTCCCGTCTTATGTTCGGTCACTTCAGCTAGCGTCTCTTGGTTTGGTTCAGAATGTAATCCTTCTTGGTGATGCTTGAGTCATCATTTATCCTGAAAATAAACAACTTGCACACGAGAGTAGCGGACCGATCAAAGTAAATATCAAAAATCAACTATATTTATCAAATTATATTCGTCGTATTAACGAAAGTTAATGCGCCGTATTTTCGTTACGTTTAAAAATAAAAGATTTTTGATTCAGTAAGATGCGCCGTATCGACGGAAATCGATACGCCGTATTTGTTTAATAATCCGCAAACTGTTTTTAATTAAAATAATAGATACGCCGTATCTGCGAAAGCAGATGCGTCGTATGGCGTTAACGTTTAGAAAAAATTTTTATCAAAACAGATACGCCGTATCTACAAAAGCAGATGCGTCGTATTACTTTATCGCTTAGAAAAATTTTCTTGTTAAAAACAGATACGCCTATCTTGGGGAAAAGATGCGTCGTATCGAATTAATTAAACGCGTTGTATTTAAAAAAAAATTAAACGCAATACGCCGTATCTGAGAGATCAGATGCGCCGTATCGTTTGATTTAGCACAGTACAACGATAGCAGAACAAAAAATACGAAAAATAAAAACAAAAAATATAACACACGAAACAAAAATAAAACACACAAAAATAAAACAAAAGCAAACAAATAACACACAATACAACAAATATGCAAAATAGTACAATGATGCAATTTAATCTAATAAAAAGAAAAATAACCTAATTAAAATACTAATCAAATTAACAGATAATAACAATTCACTCCCCGGCAGCGGCGCCAAAAACTTGATGCGCGTGATGTGTCGTTGCGGTTTAGCAGTTTTAATGCCTACTCAAGTTTTAAATTTATATTTAGCCGACTTATCAATAACACACACACTTAACGAGCAGTGTACCCGGTCAGTATGAAGATAATGGTAAGTAGAGTGTCGATCACTAAGAGTGGAACGTATAATCTCGTTAATCTAATCAGTATTTTAATATCCTAACGCAAGGGGGTTTCAGCCTGAGAGACTGGCACAGTTTTGTTTGCAATTAAATAATAAAATAAACAAATAGGCACGAATCAGCAAGTAGCACACACGTACACAGATAGATACTAGAGACAATAAGAGGGCTGTCCTTATGATTAAGTAGATTGTCACTTGTTTTATTGATAGCTTTATATGAAGTGTATGTAATTAACCCTTTCTCGTTGGTCCTATTCTTATCGGCGAGTAAACCCTTAATGACGACTTATGTCTAAAAGTTATTCCTAAGTGATCAATTTAGAAACAACCGTGGGAGCCACACCTTGTCCCGCAGTCGGGTGCCCGCAAGCCACTAATAAACACAGAGGTGGTCAATGCACTAATAAGTAGTAACCAAAGACATCAACATATAAACTTTAATTGATGGGAAAGCAAGTATTAAAGGGAGTGCAATCTTTCCGTTGTCACATTACACAAGCCACCAATCCTGATGAATTAAAGTTTGCTAAAACAATAAAACAAAACTACTTAATGAATTAAATACATGCAGCACCTTCTTACAGCTCTTGTATCTTCGATTTGGGTGTGTCTTGTGCTGCCTACTTGACTGAATTCGTCCTTCTCTTCTGTTCGGTCTTTAGGTTTTCGAACTTCCGACTCCTCGAATCTCTCTGGTCTACGGGGTATTTATAGTTTGTGTCTGAGGGAAGATGCGGCGCATCTACTTAAGTAGATGCGGCGCATGTACTTAACTTCGCGTGGGGTCCAAGATTATAATATTCAGGAATATTCGTACACCGCCAGAAGATGCGGCGTAACTCCATGATTAGATGCGGCGCATGTCCTCTTGTATCTTGGATCGTATCTGGTGACATCTTGATATAGATGCGGCGCATGTTGATAGTGAGATGCGGCGCATCTGGAGCAGATTAGTCTTGATCTTCTTCATTTCAGTAGACTCTTCACTTTATGCACGTTTTGCTCCATTATTAGTCCAAAATCGCCAAGTTTCACCAAATGCTTGTTTTTACCTGAGAATTACAAAAGTAAACGATTAAGTATCAATCCTCATACATAATATAGTAAAACAAGTCAAATTAATAGGATAAATGATAGTAATAAAATGTACTTATTTGAGTTCATCAGTTCTCCTGGAAAAACCACTTGATGATATAATCATCATACTTATCCTTTTGTTACTAATACCGCGTTAATTTGGATATGGATCTTGTCATTCCACAATTAACAGTAGTTTCTCGTTTATACATAATTGAACAAGATTACCAAAACATCTGAACGTCTTCCAGATAGACTTTGGGCGTGCGCACGCAAACATCTTGTTAATCATACGAGTGGCCAAGCAGTATTAAACTTCAACACAAAGTTGAAGGAACAAATCCCTTATTGACTGCGAGCATAACCCTTGAACTTCGCATCATTTCTGAAAATAGCCCTTATAACTACCTTTTACGGATAGCGTTAGACTATCTCACAGAAAATGAGCTACATCCTCGGCAATTATCTGGCATCTCAAGTCAGAGGATAAATATTCATGATATACTTAATGACTATGATCCATAAAGTATAATCATGTAGTTGGGATAAGTCCTATATTCAATTTATCCAATATTGAATATCATGTGACATTGGTGTCTTAACCTTACAGTACATTCTACCAATCCTCACATTTGTCTTAGTTCAATAATATTCCCATATTATTAATTGACAACGGACTATTTAGAATAAATAAATTACTCATGGATTTAAACATGCAAATATAGGACACAAATATTAATAATGATAATAAACGTTATTCGCACTTTATTTCATTAAAATAATAATTGTTTACACGTCCCTATCGAAATACTAATCCAACAGATTTACATGAAACTATCTGCTAAACGAAGACCAATACCCTGAGCATGACGATTAAATGTCTCCTTAGGTAATGCCTTCGTGAAAGGATCAGCCAGATTGTCATCTGTGTGAACTTTGAGTACTTTTATTTCACCATCATCGACTTGTTCTCGAACATAGTGAAGTTTCCTTTTAAAGTGTCTGGCGCCTTTCATAACTCCAGGTTCATTGGCGAATGTAATTGCAGCAGAGTTGTCGCAATATACATTTATAGGTAATTCTATTGAAGGCATCACTCCAAGATCCTTAATGAATTTCCTTATCCAAACAGCTTCTTGTGCCGCTTCCGATGCAGCAATGTACTCAGCTTCTGTAGCAGACATGGCCGTTATGCTCTGCTTCTTACTCTTCCAGTCCACAGCTCCTCCATTTATGACAAAAACGTAACCTGTCTGAGACTTCGTATCATCTTTATCAGTCTGAAAGGATGCATCGCAGAAACCTGTAACATTCAGTTCTGCGTCTGGATTTCCCCCGAAAACAAGAAACACATCTTTAGTATTCCGTAGATACTTAAGAATGTCCTTTACAGCTTTCCAGTGTTTTACCCCTGGATTCTGCTGATATCGACTGGTCATGTTTTGAGCAAATGCCTCATCTGGCCTTGTGCATCTAACAGCATACATGATAGAACCAACTGCAGAAGCATATGGAACTTTCTTCATGTATGCTTCCTCTCCAGGTGTAGAAGCACACATTTCACTGCTCAATTCATGTTTCACTTGCATGGGCAAATATCCCTTCTTGGAATTTTGCATATTGAATCTCTTCAATATTTTATCCATGTAAGCACTTTGGCTTAATCCGATTAACCGTTTAGATCTGTCTCTATAGATCTTGATTCCAAGGATGTAAGCTGCTTCTCCTAAAACCTTCATGGCAAAACAACTACCAAGATATTCCTTAACTTCATTAAGGCTTGGTATGTCACTTCCCATGATTAATATGTCATCGACATATAGAACAAGGAAAACAGTGTTACTCCCACTAACTTTGTGGTATACACATGGCTCATCGAAATTTTGAGTAAATCCAAACTTCTTGATTTCCTCATCAAATTTCTTATTCCATTGCCTGGATGCTTGCTTCAATCCATAAATGGATCTTTGAAGTTTGCATACACGCTCAGGAAATTGTGGATTTACAAAACCTTCAGGTTGCGCCATATAGATGTCTTCATCTAGGCGACCATTCAGAAAGGCGGTTTTGACATCCATTTGCCAAATCTCATAGTCATAGTAGGCAGCTATGGCTATAAGAATCCTAATAGCTCTAATGTCGGCTACAGGAGAAAAGGTCTCCTCATAGTCAACACCATATGTTTGAGTAAAGCCTTTAGCTACCAAACGAGCTTTGTAGGTGTGTACATTGCCATCTAGTGGATGATCTTGCACTTGGTGCTTTAGTCATGTTTTGAGGTAAGTTTAGAAGGTGAGTTTATTGTAGAAGATGGTTTGTTTAGGTGTGGTTTAGAAGCACAAACACAAGTGTTTTAAATAGTGAAGGATCAAGTATGGTAATTAAAGCCTAAACCACTAAAATCCTTTGAATTGCAATAATATGCCTGCACCAAGGTCAACTATAGTGATACAATCTTCTAGGAGATATGTAAAACCCTAAAAATCTAAAACATGTAAAAAGACCAAATTGCCCCTACAAGTTTAAAATTTTAATTAAAAGCTTATAAAGTATCGAATCGATCCCAAACTTCTGGCAATGAACAAGTTATGATACCAAATAATTTTGACAACTCCTTTTAACATTCTTACAAGTTACAAAATTACAAAAATGCCCTTGGATAAACCGAATGAGATATATATCATTTTATTCATGTTTTAAAAAGGCAACAAAATACATTTAATTAAGAAAATCAATCAAATTGTTTCCCTAACTATATTCCCGTGATTTTTGGGCTATCCCCCTCCTCTTAAGCTCGGCTCTATCCCATTTAAAGAATAACAAAACACAAAACCCTAATTTACCTAATTGCCGCCTAGAACAAAACACACAAAATAATTCTCCCATCCTTCATCCGAATTTCTGGAGGTGCAAGAACATTTTTCTGGTGTTAGTTGTGGTCCAAGGAAGTGTGGAAAATTTGGTTTTGGTCGTGGGTCTCGCTCGTTTGATCGCTAGAAATTATTTTTCATTCGATAGGTAATATTCCAAATCTATTTATACGACCCTTCTAAAATCCTTTAATCATTTTTCTCATGTTCCTCATGTCAAATATGCTCTGTGAAAAATGTTCCTAAGGTCGTGGAGGCTGTGGCTCGATCGCTAGGAGTTTTTGGTTCAAAAACCCACTCGATAAGGTGTAAATTGCTTTCTGCTCATCCACACGTTAAATCCTTGATCATAGTAACCTGAGAAAAATGCTACTTCGAATTGTTAAGGCCTAACATAATTATTTTTGATTTATTTTGTTTACCGGATTTAAGAAAAATTAAGAAGAAAAAGAAATAAAATGTGGATCGAGCTAGGGTTTGGAATTAGGGCTTGATTTTGACTAATTAATGATGTTATAATGATGAAATAATGATTGGGTAATTGTTTGTATTTTTAGGGTTAGGGTTTTGATTATATAAAGTGTTATACGATTCTATTTAAATTATAAGGGGGTGTTTTGTAACTTTTAAAACTCAAGGGTTATTTTTAGAACTTAATTTGGGCTGTGTATTATTCGAATAAAATATAAGTTGGGGGTGTCATGTGTAATTTTTATATTTAAAAGGATTAAAATGTTTAGTTTAATAAAATGTAATTCGGTTTTGAAAATAATTAATTAGAGGGACTAAATGTGTAATTCTGATAACTTAAACAGTAAAATGAGTTATTTATGATATTTTCACTTTAAACCTCCATCTCTGGTATTTTGCACTTCAAACCCTAGAATACGTAAACTTGTCATGTTTAACCCTAAACTTTGATAACTTGTTAAAATACACCCTTAAGCCATAATATGTTTCGATAATGACTTAACCTAAATGAGGATATGGAAATCTTACTAACTGTGGGAACTTTCTAATTATGGAAACTTTCTAAAAATAGAAACTTACTAAATATGGAAACCTGCTAAAGATGGAAAGTTACTTAAAATGGAAAGGTTTGTAATTCTGTTCTACCCCTCTAGGTGTGAAGAAGGAGAGGACCTGATTCTATTTCATCTTATTCATTTTGGTTTGTGCTTTGCTTTTGGAATAAGGTACAGATATTCTGCCCTTTTAATAAGGTGCCTTCAGTCTCTTGAACACTGATTTGATTTGACCTTGACCTTTGCTATGAACCTTTGACATTTGAACCTTTGGCATATGAACCTTTGATATGAATCCTGTGATATGAACCTTGACATTTGGACTATGATTATGACTATATGAACCTTTGTTTTGATATGACCCCTTAACCTTTGACCCCAGTTTGATACTACGAGCCAAATATGTTTCCTAGCCATGAAGGTAACATGGCCGTGTCATTGATGCACCAATGGCATGACTCTTGTGTGGTCAGAGTGATTAACCACACCGTCCCCATTTTGATTTGATATGAGCTCACTATTATATGATTTGATATGGCCAATATGATATGTTCGGGGGGCGTATGGATGTGATTCGTCGTTTTTAGTATGTTATTTTATTTTTCCAAGGGTAAAACTCAACGTATGCGTTTTCCCCGGGTCGTTTCCCAACGAAGGTCGAATATCGAGTCTTTGTTCCGGTGTCGAATACGTGTAGTGAATGTGTGAAAAAGAGTGATTGATTGTGATTTTATGCTACGAACAATGAAATTATAAAAGAAATTAACTAATTAATCTAATGCAACAATTAAACTAAGCATATGAATTTTAAAAACGAAAATCTGAAATTAAAAACGTTACGCGACGAAATATAAAACATAAATAAAAATGATTTTGCGAAATTTAAAACCTAAAAATATAATAATAATTTTCCTATATTAAAAGTGAAAAAAGAAAATTTTTGGAAAAAGAAAAATATTTTTCTGACTTTTTAATAAAATTTTTTTTTTTTTATGAATTAAAACTATTTGAAACTAATTAGGTGTTTTGACTAAAATGCAAAAGTAAAAAAAAATAACTAATGGACTAAATTATAAAAGAAAACCGAAAATGTACTTTATTTAAGTAAGTTTCATAAAGAAAACAAAATTTTATAGACTAAAATTCAAAGTTTAAAACTCAAGGGACTGAAAATGTAATTTAGAAAAATTATCCTATAAAAGAAATGTAAGAAAATTAAAATTTTATAAAAGCTAGGGACTAAAGTTGCTAAAACTGAAACTAATTTAGACTAAATAAAGAACAGGGACTAAAATTGCAAAGAAACAAACTACTTTAACTCTAAAACCACCTAGGCACGATTTAAACCAACACAGAAAATACAGGGACCAGAAGCGACAACTAAGAAACTTAATTAATTTCTTTTCTTTCTTATTTCAGCAGCAGTTCTCCCAAGCTCTTTTCAAAAGCTTATAAAAAGCTCAAAACTTAACCAATTTTAAAGATGAAAATTGTTTTGGAAAGCTTATCAAGCAAAGATTACTAATATCCGAAAAGCCCTATCACAAATACTCAATTGCTGGGTTAAATTTGGCCTAGATCAGCAGATCAGACAAAGGGTTGTCTGCACTAATTAGTTAATGACAGCAGACAACCGATTTTTGGCGCGCATTAGTGCAAATCTTTACCACAGCAATCCAACTTTTCAAACTTACTCTAGCACCTAAGAACACCTCAAAACTACCAAACTGAGACTTCAATTAAACTCAGCTTATGCTGAGCTTGTCCTATGCAGTAAAGGTTCTTTCAATTTCACCAAAATCCCAAAAGTAAATAATGAGCTAGAACTTACTGATTTAGTCTACTAATAACTCAACTAAGCTCACTTAAACCTCAAAAATATGCAAATCCACAGTAAGTATTAAACTCAAATCACCATAGATATACTACTGAATATATTGCAAAAGTAACTTTAAAAAGCCTAAAGTCTTAAATCAAACTATCTAAAACACACCTTATCAAAGCTATTTTTCCCAAATTACTCTAAAACCTCAAACTATAACTACCCTATAATCACATAAGCTACTAAAACAGATATAACTGACAAAAAGCAATAATAAAAGCTGAATAAAAGTAAGCAATCAATAAGCTAAAAAAAAAAATTATGTAACACTCACAAATAGATCCTGCTGTGTAAACAATGAACTCAGACAACTAAAACTACCCAGGCTTATGAAAGCCAATATTATACCCAAAGCTCCTTTCTGAACAGCTTAATACCACAGCTTATCAGCTTCTTTGACTTGCTGACTTTTTTTTTTTTGATTTTTGGATATTTGTGAAGCAACAAAGGAATTGTACTGAACTAAGACTTACAATAAGCTAAGGAGCTTATATAAGCTTCTCCAAACTTAGAAAAACAGCTTGATGAAGCTGTAATAAAAATTATTTTTGTATTTTGGAATTATTTTTCAATGTTTTTGGACTTTCAAAAGAGAGTTTAACTAAAATCGAATTGTAAATAGAAATTATACTGGAAATTAAGTAAAACCTCAAAACCTCAAAACAATTATAATAACTAGAATAACAATAATGAGACAATTAATTAGAACAAAACTGAAATAAAATTTTTCATTAATCAAAATTAACGATTACAAAGATAGAATTCTGATACAACCAAAATTAAAATCGACTGAAATTTAAAATGACAATAAAACAATTAAAATTAAAACATTACTTATCTAAAAAAAAACTAGCCTTCGATCTGAGGAGTTATCCCGCTATTTATAGCACTTGGCCGATCCTTCTCGAGTGTCCACGCTGGCGATCCTCGTGTACTTGAGCTAATATCCACCTTTAGATTACGCCTTGGCCTCCAATCTTTCAATCTTCACCGTATGATCAAAAGTGGTGCGTGTTCGGTCCAATCGATGGTTGCCATGTGTCATTCTCCTTGTCAGGTCCTTCTAGAAGATTCAATCATTGACCGAAGTACCCTTAATTGCTGTTAAACTTCGTACGGTAATTCTTAGGGTTGCGTGAATAGTAAATAAGGTGAAAGGGGGAAGAACTTGGGAGGCGGGTTTATTTGTGAGAGAGATAAGTGTTTAGTTTCTGTTTATTTTTTTTTCTCTTGACCGAGTGAATGTTATGGGTTTGACCGGGTTTTAGAGTTGGGTCGGGTAAGGGATTAGTTGTGGGCTGATGGATTATTTTTTTTAGTGGGCTTAGGTGGGTTATGGGGGTAAATTGGGTTGAGTAAATTGTTGTGTTAAATCCGGATTTTTAGTAGTGAGAGGTTTTAAGGGTTTTAAAGTTAGGAAAAATAACAAGGACTTATTTTGTAATTTCAGAAATCTCAAGGACCATTGTTGCCACTTATCCAAAAATAAATCCAAGGGCTTAATTTGATAATTGCTGATAGATGGAGGACCTCGGTTGACTTTTTGACCATAATTTCTCCTCGGCATCGGCTACAAATAACACTTCCATATCTCGTGCTCGTTTTTCCGGTTTTTTTTCTTGATTTTGTCCTTTTCTTCGATATCCGTGCCTGCATATGTAAAAACACAAAAACACAATATATTTGGCATTTTGGTCGGGTTTTTGGTCTTTTTGGGTCCGGTTTTGGTCTAGAAATGGTATGTGTTTAAGCACATACCAAAATTCCCCCAGACTAAACTATTGCAATGTCCTCATGCAATGTTATAAAAACTCCCCATTTTTCCTTTTATTCTATTTTTGTATTTTTATATTTTTCTCATTATTCATGTGACGGCTTTTGTTAACAATCATTATCTTTCGATAATTTTTAGGGTCTTCGAGTAGGAAACACGACTCATGAAGAAGTGACCATACGGATAAAATTCGTCGTCCCTGATTTTTCACAAGTCCCCAAACTAAGCTTAAAAACGAAATCATTGTCATTTACAAGTTAGATTGCCAACACTACTCAAAAAGCTAATTGTGGACTTCTTGTTCCCAAATTCCTATTTTTCCTCTATTTATTTTATTTTTGGTGAGAAATGAATTTCTTCAAATTCTCGTTTCGATAATTTCTTTAAGCCGATAAAGATACTTAGTTTAGATGCTAAGTAGTTTCCAAACCTTCCCTCGAAAACCGTTGCATACAAAAATAAGGTCCACATCAAGGTCTCTGATTTAACACGATTTTGAGAATATCCCTTTTATTTGCGACCGAAACAACTCATCTACGAGTCCAGAGACGGAAGCCTTTATTAGGACACTCCCGGAGTCGAAATTTGGCATTTTTAACATTATTAAGCACATATTATTAATCCTTGGCCTTTTATAACAATCACAACATCGGCTGCGAACCGGCAAGATGTGATAGTCTATTATGACCTTGGAATTTTTCCTCTGCCTTTATTAGAAGTCTACAACATCGGCTGCGAACCGGCAAGATGCAGAAAACTTTTTATGGCTTTGGATTATTATTATTATTTATTATTCATTATATATTTTGCCAAATCCCGAGTCCTACGGCTTTTATAACAATCCCAACATCGGTTGTGAGCCGGCAAGATGGAATAGTCTATTACACCGTAACACTGGCAGTACCTTGATGTGTACCCAACTTTCATAAGCAAGGATTTTCTTAAGAAGGATTAAAAACTAAATTTTGCCAAAACCAAAATAGCTTTAATTATTCCTAGATATCTATTTTTGAGTGAAACAAGCTTGTGGGAACAAAAAGCCACAAGTAACTTCGATGAGCTCTAAAGAGAACCAACTACTCCACGTTTAGCAATCTAACTTATAAACAACTCTATCATTTCTCGTTCTTCGCAAATTTAAAATCTTAAATAATAAGATCCGCGAATGCTTAGCCTTATAATCAAGCCATGCATATATAAAGTCAAATACGGGAACTTGCAAACTCATAAAAAGAATTCGCGTTTTCTAGCTCCTTGTGTAAAAGACTAGCACGAGCTTATAGATTATGAATGGTTAAGGGAACAAGCTAGGGCTCAACACGCCCGGTCAAGTCAGAATTTTATTCCTACTCTCTCCAGCGGAAAATCAACAAAAATGTCAAAATTTATTATATTTTTGCAAAAAAAATTTTTAAATTTTTCTCTTTTTTTTTTTTTTTTTTTTTTTTTTTTTTTTTTTTGGATTTTTTCAATTTTGGAGGAAAAACGGGGTTGCAAGAGAAAACGGCAAAAATGCAAGGCAAAAATCAAATCGACAGATTACCCCCCCCCCCCAGACTAAAACGAGACATTGTCCTCAATGTCTTAAAGGTAAGGGTTCTCCTACATAAATCTAAGGCCGTTTATTAATTATGCCAAAAGATAGATGTAAAACGATAAGATTTTAGGATATCGATGAGCAACGAATGATGAAACTCGAGTAGCGTGAAGGAAACTACGAGCACGAGAGTCTTCATCATCGGGCATTCCTGGACACATCACAGAAAACACGAAACACAAGATACGGAAGAGGGGATCCCTCCTCATGTTTTATTAGAAAATAGATAAGAAGATAGATAGATAAGCATGGGGTGCCTCCCACGAAGCGCTTGTTTTTGGTAACCGAGTCACATGAGCTTGACTCGACCCCGAATTTATTTGTCCTTGGGGGAGCAAGTGGAAGAAATAATCTCCATCGGACTTTCGTTCAAGATGTTTGGATAAACACTGAAGCACATGAAAGTTCCACTCCGATGAGATACCCGCGGTATTTTTAGAAAGAATAACTAGAAGTGGTAATACCGGGGTCAAAGGTAATATCCTCACTCCCGAAGGAGTGAAGGATGGGAGAAGGCACAACATAAGTGATGAAGAGCATAAAGATGTTGATGATGATCATAATAAGCTCTTCATCAGCAGTAGAAATTTTCTCAAAAGTCTCGGGCGGGAGGGTTGGGATGAAATCTTCATGAGAAGGGACACCTCCCCCCAGACTAGAATCTTCCTCCGGATCAAAATGGAATTGATCGTATTCCGGAGGAGATATGCAATGAGTGAGTTCACCGGAGAACTCCTCATGAAGAGAATCAATCATATGATGATTTGTGAGCTCAGGTTCCGTCACAGACTCATCACTTTCCTCCATCTGACTATCAAAGATTAGATTATCCGAAATCAAAGTAAACCCCGATTCGAACTCAAACAGAGGGTTGGTGATAGTTGTTTTGAAAGTTTCGGGAACAAGGTCATCAAATTTCTTTGGAAGATTGATTTCAACTTCCTTCGGAGGGAGAGAAAGAGATGGCTTTTGGTCTAATAATTTTTCAAAAAGAAATTCTCCCTCCGGATTAAGACAAGAATCATCAATTTCCGGTGAAATTGGAGATTTATCAAAACACACCTCGACCTCTTCCCTAGAGATAACATTTTCTTTCATCGTAGGAGAAAGATGGGAAGAGTCGGAATTAAGAATCTTGATGTGATAGACTTGTTCTGGAGGTGGGACAAGAGGTGTGCTCTTAGAGCTAGCAATTTCCACCGCTTCCGTTGTAGTCTCCGTTTCGTCTTCATCATCGTCGTCAAGAATACTCTTAGAATTTGCAGCACAACACTCAAACCATTTGCTCGATCCAGGATTGATTTTCATAGCCTTGAGCTCAGCACGTTTTTCTGACATGCTCTTGACCGTGAATCTGGAAAGGTTTGGATCAATTCTTTTAGGAGCAATTACGGGATCGGATTTTTGATCAACCGTAGCGACATTGCATTTGTCGGTTTGAGGTTGCGAGTTCGGATTAATATTGAATGTAACTTTTTCTTTATCGACCCGCAAAGTAATTTCTTCACCATAAACATCGATCAAAGCCCTCCCGGTCCTCAAGAATGATTTTCCAAAATTGAGAGGAACCCGGGGGTCGGCTTCGAAATCAACTACCACAAAGTCTGTAGGGAAATGGAACTGCCCCACCTTTACAAAGACATCCTCGGCTACACCTTTGGGAAGGGTTATGGACCGATCCGCAAGCTCGAGGGTCATGCAAGTGGGGGTGAGATCGGGTAGAGACAATTTCTTCCAGATGGATAACGGCATTAGGTTGATGCTCGCACCAAGATCGGCCAAGGCGTGGCATTCAACCTTTCCCGGAAATTCACATGGGATGAGAAATTTTCCGGGATCTCCGAGCTTTTCCGGAAGCTTTTTGAGAATTGCCGCGGAGCAGTTTTCGTTCACTAGAGTTTTTGTCATTTCAAATAATTTTTCTTTATTGCTCAACAAACTTTTGAGTGTGGAAGTGAATTTAGGCATCAAGAGCAAAGCATCCGCGAAGCTTATATCAAAATGTAATTCTTGGAATATTTGAAAGAATTTTTCCATTTGACTCGAAGCTTTGTCACGGAGCTTTTGATCACTCAATCTCGAAGGATACGGAAGATTGGACGTAACGGGAACTTCTTTAGGAGCTTTTTCTTTTGGTTCAACATTTTTCGGTTCAGATGGCTGGATGACCGGAGGTTGGACGTCTTTGGTTCCTCCGTTGTTAGTAGGAGGTTCCATGTCCTTGGTCACCTCGGTCTCACGGACGACTACTTTGGGAGGTAGAGAAGAAGAGGTAGCCGGAGCCGTGGGTCCATCATATGAAACACCGCTCCTAGTCGTGATCGCCTTAGCATCGCCCCTCGGGTTGGCGATCGTGTTACTTGGAAGAGTAGTTGTACCCGAACCCGAGGGTCGATCATTTAAACGTTTGTTCAATTCGGTTATCTGATTAATCATCATTCTATTCATTTCCTCTTGTTTCTTCTGTTGTTGTTGACTTTGAAGAATGAATTGCTTTAATAACTCATCCGAGGGTGATGGGTTTGACACAAATCCTTGATTTTGATTGTTTGGAAGATTTGGCCCTCGGTTGTTTTGAACAAAACCTTGGTTGTTTTGAAAATTTCCCTGATTAAAATTTCCGGGGTTTTGAAAATTTCCTTGATTTTGATAAACTTGATTGCCCCGATTTTGACTTTGATTATTTGGAACATTACGGTTTTGCACTTGCTGATTTTGATTGGTTGGGAAACCGGGTGGTCCGAGAAAATTGTTAGAACGGTAGCTGAGGAGATTACGGTCTCCTTGAGGTTGGTAACCGTTACCACCTTGATTGAAATTTCCAGAAGCAGCATACACATTCTCTTGAGTGTAGCCACCGGAGGCTGGGCACTCGAAATATTGGTGAGGACCACCACATGTCTCACAACTATGGTTAACAACATTCACTTGATTGTTGTTGTTTTGAGTTGAAATCTGATTTTGATGAATTCTCAAGATAGCCGTCGACAAATCATTCATTTGTTTAGAAAGAGCGGCTATCTCGGAAGTAGAAGAATCAGTGCTAGATCTTGTTGACTCATTCCTCTCGGCAGAGGAATCCCAGAAATTATGGTGGGTGGTCATATTTTCAATGAGGTCATAGCACTCTTCGGGTCGACGTTTCATAAACGTACCACCGGCAGCAGCATTAATCGTATCACGGTGTCGTAATGTCAAACCATTATAGAAGGTATCTATAATAGTGACCAATAACATATTGTGGTTCGGACACCGATCAATCGATAACTTGTAGCGTTCCCATGCCTCAAACAATGATTCATCGGGAAGCTGACGGAAATTGCTAATCTCATTCCTTAATTTCGTCACCATCGACGGTGGGAAATATTTTGCCAAGAACTTCGTAACCATTTCGTCGAAACTACGAATGGAGTTCTTGGGAAGACGATCAAACCATGCGGTGGCATGATGCGTCAATGAATAAGGAAAGAGATATAGCCGAAGGGCGTCATCGGAGACCCCATGTTGTTTCATACTTTGGGTGACGGTTATGAATTTGTCAAGATGCTTGTTCGCATCATCACCCGGCAAGCCATGGAATTGGCACGAGTTTTGGACTTGTTGAATCATGTGATGCTTAAGTCCAAAATCGGCGGCTTGAATATTGACGGGGGCAATCGGGCCACCACGTCCGTGCATTGTGGGTTGGCACAGCTCCTCCATCGTTCGGAGATCGGGAGCTGGCATGTGATTATCACCACCCACCGGCGGGGGTTGATTGTGTGGTTCATCGGCCATTTCTTCAACGGTTGAGAAATGAACACGGTGATTGTGACGAATAATCCTCTCGGGATTTGATAGTGGTGAAAGAAGAGGGTGAGAAGTAGAAGATCGGGTGTGCATACACCAAAAAGAAAACAAAAATGAAAATCAAAAATCTTTTTGTATTTTTGGTTGGGAATTATTTTTGGCTTTTTTAATATATTGAAAAACAAAAGACTTTATTTTCTTTTTTTTTTGGTAACCGTTACGTTAACCGTAACCGTTTCCTTTAAAACTACGCGCAGCGTGGCGGGAAGGCAAAGGTAGCTCCGAAGATGCTTAAAAACCCGCCTTCTTCAGCTCGACAATTTAATGTCAAGCTTCCTTAAACCCCGTAATTAGGTTGTAGTAATAAAGTAATCCGATAACGATCAATTTCACGATTTGTTTTGTTGTAATTTGGAATGGTTTACAACCGCCCTCCTTCAACGGAAGACCGAGGATTTATTATTAATGGTGAAAACACTTTAGGAAAAGTGTTTTTTAATTATTATATTTTTGTATTTTATTTTTTTTATGAAAACGAAAACTTCCGAGGAAGGGTCTTCAAAACACGATTCTTATGGCGAAACTCCAACTCTTTTCAAGCCTTCCCCGGCAGCGGCGCCATTTTTTTTGATTCGAAGTTTTTTTAGTATTATTTTATTTTTCCAAGGGTAAAACTCAACGTATGCGTTTTCCCCGGGTCGTTTCCCAACGAAGGTCGAATATCGAGTCTTTGTTCCGGTGTCGAATACGTGTAGTGAATGTGTGAAAAAGAGTGATTGATTGTGATTTTATGCTACGAACAATGAAATTATAAAAGAAATTAACTAATTAATCTAATGCAACAATTAAACTAAGCATATGAATTTTAAAAACGAAAATCTGAAATTAAAAACGTTACGCGACGAAATATAAAACGTAAATAAAAATGATTTTGCGAAATTTAAAACCTAAAAATATAATAATAATTTTCCTATATTAAAAGTGAAAAAAGAAAATTTTTGGAAAAAGAAAAATATTTTTCTGACTTTTTAATAAATTTTTTTTTTTTTTTATGAATTAAAACTATTTGAAACTAATTAGGTGTTTTGACTAAAATGCAAAAGTAAAAAAAAAATAACTAATGGACTAAATTATAAAAGAAAACCGAAAATGTACTTTATTTAAGTAAGTTTCATAAAGAAAACAAAATTTTATAGACTAAAATTCAAAGTTTAAAACTCAAGGGACTGAAAATGTAATTTAGAAAAATTATCCTATAAAAGAAATGTAAGAAAATTAAAATTTTATAAAAGCTAGGGACTAAAGTTGCTAAAACTGAAACTAATTTAGACTAAATAAAGAACAGGGACTAAAATTGCAAAGAAACAAACTACTTTAACTCTAAAACCACCTAGGCACGATTTAAACCAACACAGAAAATACAGGGACCAGAAGCGACAACTAAGAAACTTAATTAATTTCTTTTCTTTCTTATTTCAGCAGCAGTTCTCCCAAGCTCTTTTCAAAAGCTTATAAAAAGCTCAAAACTTAACCAATTTTAAAGATGAAAATTGTTTTGGAAAGCTTATCAAGCAAAGATTACTAATATCCGAAAAGCCCTATCACAAATACTCAATTGCTGGGTTAAATTTGGCCTAGATCAGCAGATCAGACAAAGGGTTGTCTGCACTAATTAGTTAATGACAGCAGACAACCGATTTTTGGCGCGCATTAGTGCAAATCTTTACCACAGCAATCCAACTTTTCAAACTTACTCTAGCACCTAAGAACACCTCAAAACTACCAAACTGAGACTTCAATTAAACTCAGCTTATGCTGAGCTTGTCCTATGCAGTAAAGGTTCTTTCAATTTCACCAAAATCCCAAAAGTAAATAATGAGCTAGAACTTACTGATTTAGTCTACTAATAACTCAACTAAGCTCACTTAAACCTCAAAAATATGCAAATCCACAGTAAGTATTAAACTCAAATCACCATAGATATACTACTGAATATATTGCAAAAGTAACTTTAAAAAGCCTAAAGTCTTAAATCAAACTATCTAAAACACACCTTATCAAAGCTATTTTTCCCAAATTACTCTAAAACCTCAAACTATAACTACCCTATAATCACATAAGCTACTAAAACAGATATAACTGACAAAAAGCAATAATAAAAGCTGAATAAAAGTAAGCAATCAATAAGCTAAAAAAAAAAAATTATGTAACACTCACAAATAGATCCTGCTGTGTAAACAATGAACTCAGACAACTAAAACTACCCAGGCTTATGAAAGCCAATATTATACCCAAAGCTCCTTTCTGAACAGCTTAATACCACAGCTTATCAGCTTCTTTGACTTGCTGACTTTTTTTTTTTGATTTTTGGATATTTGAAAAGCAACAAAGGAATTGTACTGAACTAAGACTTACAATAAGCTAAGGAGCTTATATAAGCTTCTCCAAACTTAGAAAAACAGCTTGATGAAGCTGTAATAAAAATTATTTTTGTATTTTGGAATTATTTTTCAATGTTTTTGGACTTTCAAAAGAGAGTTTAACTAAAATCGAATTGTAAATAGAAATTATACTGGAAATTAAGTAAAACCTCAAAACCTCAAAACAATTATAATAACTAGAATAACAATAATGAGACAATTAATTAGAACAAAACTGAAATAAAATTTTTCATTAATCAAAATTAACGATTACAAAGATAGAATTCTGATACAACCAAAATTAAAATCGACTGAAATTTAAAATGACAATAAAACAATTAAATTTAAAACATTACTATCTAAAAAAAAACTAGCCTTCGATCTGAGGAGTTATCCCGCTATTTATAGCACTTGGCCGATCCTTCTCGAGTGTCCACGCTGGCGATCCTCGTGTACTTGAGCTAATATCCACCTTTAGATTACGCCTTGGCCTCCAATCTTTCAATCTTCACCGTATGATCAAAAGTGGTGCGTGTTCGGTCCAATCGATGGTTGCCATGTGTCATTCTCCTTGTCAGGTCCTTCTAGAAGATTCAATCATTAACCGAAGTACCCTTAATTGCTGTTAAACTTCGTACGGTAATTCTTAGGGTTGCGTGAATAGTAAATAAGGTGAAAGGGGGAAGAACTTGGGAGGCGGGTTTATTTGTGAGAGAGATAAGTGTTTAGTTTGTGTTTATTTTTTTTCTCTTGACCGAGTGAATGTTATGGGTTTGACCGGGTTTTAGAGTTGGGTCGGGTAAGGGATTAGTTGTGGGCTGATGGATTATTTTTTTTAGTGGGCTTAGGTGGGTTATGGGGGTAAATTGGGTTGAGTAAATTGTTGTGTTAAATCCGGATTTTTAGTAGTGAGAGGTTTTAAGGGTTTTAAAGTTAGGAAAAATAACAAGGACTTATTTTGTAATTTCAGAAATCTCAAGGACCATTGTTGCCACTTATCCAAAAATAAATCCAAGGGCTTAATTTGATAATTGCTGATAGATGGAGGACCTCGGTTGACTTTTTGACCATAATTTCTCCTCGGCATCGGCTACAAATAACACTTCCATATCTCGTGCTCGTTTTCCCGGTTTTTTTTCTTGATTTTGTCCTTTTCTTCGATATCCGTGCCTGCATATGTAAAAACACAAAAACACAATATCTTTGGCATTTTGGTCGGGTTTTTTGGTCTTTTTGGGTCCGGTTTTGGTCTAGAAATGGTATGTGTTTAAGCACATACCAGGATGCATCCTAGATATGTTCTGATATGATATGATATGCTTTGATATGATATGATATGGTGACTAGGGCTGGGTGCAATCCACTCCTTTCACAAAATATGGGAGCTGATCACTCCAACTGGTACATGAGGACACCCCTCATATTATCGGCTTATTTGAGAGGCATCCCCTCTATATGATTATGATATGCTATGATATGATATGTTATGATATGGGCTCGTGGTGGATGACTGTCCTAACCTTTACTCTTGTACCTTAATTATATCTCTTTCATTATGCTTCGTTTGTTCGTTTCCGTTTATTATATATATCTATTCACTGGGCTTTTTAAGCTCAGCCGCGTTTCTTTTCCCGCGGCAGGTATCTAAGCTAGGAGCTTTTGGATTATGCTTTGGATGGGATGAGAGTTAGATGGAGCTTTGACCTTAGATGACCACCTTTATCTTATGATTTTGTTTGGACATGGATTTCCTTTGTATTCGTATCTTGGATGTTTCTTTATCTTTCGAACCTATGTATTATTCAAGTCGTGTTGACTTGACTTTTCCTTATGTATTTGTTTAAGACTTCCGCTGTGCTATTATGTATGCTTTGATGTGTCACCATAATGTGATACTTCTACCCTTGTCGGGTTGGGGTGTTACAAGATATATTAAAGGCAATGTGCAGTGTTTGAATGGATAAAATTAAGTTTTGAAAGGTTTTAAGTTATCAAACTTGTGTCTATTTTCCCGGATCCAGCGGATCCTTTTCAACAGGGATCCGACTAGCTTTAGCTGAGTGATCTGGCTAACAGATCAGGTGTGAGGGAAAAATGATTATAATCAAGCTATAGCAGCCCTATGTTTCCTGGTGTAACGAGTGTGAGAGGGTGTCTTAAATAAGAAAATCCTGAGTGGTTTAAGACTAATGATGAGGGGTTGCCATTAATGGTCTTTAGTGAGGAGAAAGAGATCTAAAGTAGGTCAATAAGTGAGTATGAGTTAATAAAATCATACCACTAATTGTTAATTGTTTGTAGGTTTCAGGAAAAGGTTGTGTGAAAAATTTTAAAATTCTTTAAAAATCATAAGAATTAAAAGATTGGTTTTAAAGCATTTTGAGGTAGAGTTGGTGGAAATAAATTTGTTAAAAATTTATTTAAGAGTTAATTACATAAATGATCACTGTGGTTTGGTGGTTTTTTCACTTTTAGTCACTAAAGTTTTTTTTTTTACTGTTTCATTTACTGTGATTTGCATATGTTACGGATCCAGTCCATATCCGAATGAAATAACCAAAAAGCCCTTATAATCTTCTTTTTCAAGTCTTTTGACAATTAAGTAATGGCCGTGTTAGTCCTTCAGAATAATAGTCGTTAGTAAATAACCGAAAATTTGGTTTTCTAACGTTTTCGTCTGTTTTTACACCTTTTCGTCCGGTCTTTATATGTTTTCGTTCGTTTTTACACGTTTTCATCCATATTTACACATTTTCGTCCGTATTTACACATTTTCATCCGTTTTAACACGTTTTCATCCGTTTTTACACGTTTTCGTCCGTATTTACACGTTTTCGTCCGTTTATACACGTTTTCGTCTGTTTTTACACGTTTTCATCCGTATTTACACTTTTTCGTCCGTATTTACACGTTTTCGTCCATTTTTACACATTTTCATTCGTTTCTACACGTTTTCATCCGTATTTACAAGTTTTCGTCCGTTTTTACACGTTTTCATCCGTATTTACACGTTTCATCCATTTTTACACATTTTCATCCGTATTTACACGTTTTCGTCCATTTTTACACGTTTTCGTCCGTTTTAAAACGTTTTCATCCGTATTTACATGTTTTCGTCCGTTTTTACACATTTTCATCCGTATTTACACGTTTTTGTCCGTTTTTACACCTTTTTGAACTTTTTCATCTGTTTTAACATATTTTGCATGTATGTGCATGTGTACGTGCAGTGTATGTGTACGTGCAGTGTATGTGCATGTGTATGTGTAGTGTATATATGGTTAGATATTTATACGGATGAAAACGTGTAAATACAGACAAAAATGTGTAAATACGGATGAAACTTGTAAATACAGATGAAAACGTGTAAATACGGATGAAATAGTGTAAAAATGAATACAAAAGTGTAAATAAAGACAAAAACATGTATGTACGAACGAAAACGAGTAAATACGGATGCAAAAAGTATAAATACGGACGAAAACGTGTAAATACGGACAAAAATGCGTAAATACGGACAAAAACATGTAAATACAGACGTAAACGTGTAAATACGGACAAAAACGAGTAAAAACGGTTGAAAACGTGTAAATACGGATGAAAACGTGTAAAAACGGACGAAAACGTGCAAATACGGACGAAAACATGTAAAAACGGACGAAAACGTGTAAATACGGATGAAAACATGTAAAAACGGACGAAAACGTGTAAATACGGACAAAAACGTGTTAATACGGATGAAAACGTGTAAAAATGGACGAAAACGTATAAAGGACTAACGACCGTTAGTATAAAGGACTAACGACCATTACTTAATTTTCAAAAGATTTGAATATGACAAGGGCTTTTTGGTCATTTCAATTCGGATATTGACTGGATCCATAACATATGCAAACCACAGTGACTAAACCAGTCAAAAAAAACTTCAGTGACTGAAAGTGAAAAAACCGCCAAATCACAGTGACCATTTATGTAATTAACTCTTTATTTAAATAGTAGATAAGTGTATAATGATCAGAGGGAGGTGATGCAAGAAGCGGTACTGAGAAATTGTGGTTATTTTGAAGACGATAAATCATAAACATCTCGGAAGAAATTTAAGTTAATTCTAAGAGATCAAAAGAGCTACTAACCTCAACGTCATCTTAAATGTGACTAAAAGGGGATGGATAGCTAGTGTACTAAGGTTAGAATGGTTGAGGGTGATAAGAGGTGATATAAAATTTCACTCCGTATGCCCGGATCCTCCGGATCCTTTCTAAAAGGGATCCGGCCTCTAAGATAGTTTCTTTCACAGTAAGCTCGTAGAAGTATGCTCACTTGTCTAAAATAATTCTAGTGATATGATAGACATAAGTCTAATCTGACAAGTAGAAATAGTAGAAAGCATAGAAGCATACATTACTTGCTAAAGTTTTCTTAGACTACAAGTATTCCAAGATTTTAACTAAAAAGAACTTACAAAGCATCCTAGTTTTAAAAACAGAATACAGATATGGCAAATAATAAGGCAAAATTATGTTTGACCAATTCACCAACTTTCACAGGTACTCTCTTTACTTAAGGGTGTTCTTGACTTGATTTTACTCTTAGTCTTCACTTACTGAATCATCAGATGGTTCATGGTAGGTGGAAGACTCGGGAATGAGGTATGATGTTAAATGTAACTGATTAATAGGTTCCATGAATCTATAGAAACATGTATATCGAGGATCTTGAAGGTACGGGTGAATGTTCATGAAGTAACGATAGAGATGAGTTAGAAACATCCCATAGGGTATTAGTTTGTTTCTTTTATCCTTGAGATGTGTAATTCGCTTAGCGAAGAAATAAGCGAGATTGTATGGTTGATAATTTAAAATGCAATAAAGCATGTGAGCACAGCAGGCAGGTAGATACTCCTGATCTTTGGCTAGGCTTAGAACATTTTCTCTTAGGATGATTGCCATGGGTTGAAGAAAGTATAGATCATGCGAATTTTGTTAGGATGTCGTGTTGAATCGCAGAGAAGGCTAGTCAATTCTCATGGGGAGGGAATGTATGTAGGATATGGACCATGTTCCTCTTGCTTAAGAGAATCAAGAGCAAACTTTTTCGTATAGGCATATTACCCATGGTTTGGAATTCCAAGGATTTGAGCGAATTATTCAAGAGGTAAGAGAAATTTGTAGTTTTGTATACAAAACCAAAGGGAAGGAGAATGATCCTCATCACGTGTGATTTTGATATCACGAACGAATTCTAGTATGAAATGTGGGCAAATTAATTCGTTGATGGTGAGCAGAGACTCAAAACCTATGGCTCGAAAAGCTCTGCTAACTACTTCATAAAAGGTAAAGTTGGGGTCGATAATTCTACCTTCGTGAAGATAGCGTGACTCAATGTTTTGGGAACTTGGAATATAGTCTAAAGGTGTGTAAGGTTCAGTTGAAATTTTTGCAATGTAGAGGTTGGTGTTGGGTTTTAAAGGTTTCTTGAAGTTACTACTGCTTACATTATTAAGACTGCTCAGGTACTTCAAAGAATATACGACAAGTCATTACTGCTGCTGGTTATGAAGTTAATGTTGCTTATGGAAGATTAATGTTGCTACAAGATTAATAATGCTAGAACGATTAGTTAGTATTGCTAATATATTATTAATGTTGCTAGAGTATTAGAGTCAGTTATTATGTATAGTATGTTTAGATAAATATATAAAAGATTTTATAAAGATTTATATTGTAAAGAAAGTTATTGTAAGCCGACTAGGACTCCTTAGTCTATAAAAGGAGGACCTAGGGCATAGATGAACATACGACTTTAAGATAGAAAACTTCAAGGTTGTAAACCTTAATACTCAGAGAGTATTTGTATTATTAATAATATTGAAGTGTTTAATTTGATATTCATTGTTCATTGTTTCATTCATTATAAAGTTCTTCTTAAGATCAAATACAAGATTCCGCATTGTGTTTGATAAACTACAAGGCAGTTTCTATACCTAGTTGTGTTAGATTTATCTAGCATAGCTAAACCTTTACAAGCTAAGGGATTCGATCAAGTGCTCAACTGGGATCAACAAGTGGTATCAGAGCTTGTGATCTAGAGACTGTAACTCAAGAAGAACCTGTTGCAACTCATCTCACTGAAGAAGGAAGACATGGACTCAGAATCTACTCACATGATCACTGCATCAAAGGTCCCCTTGCTCAAGCCTGGAGAATATGAGCTATGGAGAATGAGGATAGAACAGTACATCCAGATGGTTGATTACTCTATGTGGGAGGTCATAGAGAATGGTAATCAACTACCTAAGACTGAAACTTCTTCTGAAGGTGTTATCACTGTTATGCCTATCAAGACAGCTGAAGACAAGGTACAAAGAAGGCATGAAGTAAAGGCCCGAAGTACTCTTATGATGGGAATTCCTAATGATCATCAGCTAACCTTCAATCACATCAAGGATGCTAAACAGTTGCTAAAAGCAATTGAGACAAGATTCGGAGGGAATGCTGCAACCAAGAAGACAAGGAAGAACCTCTTGAAGAAACAATATGAAAATTTTGCTGCTTTAAGTTCTGAAAATCTTGATCAAACTTTTGACAGGCTTCAGAAACTCATCGGTCAATTGGCACTTGTTGAAGTCTCAATTTCTCAAGAAGATGTCAATCAAAAGTTTTTGAGAAGCTTATCACCAGAGTGGAACACACACACACTGTGGTATGGAGAAACAAGGATGATCTTGATACTATGTGTTTAGATGATCTGTACAACAATCTTAAAGTTTATGAACCTGAAGTTAAAGGGTCATCTAGCTCATCAACAAGCACACAAAACTTAGCTTTTGTGTCCTCCTCCAACAACAGTTCTAGCAGTCCTAATGAAGTAGTTAATATTGCTCATGGAGTTAGTACTGCTGGCAAACAAGTTAATGCTGATGGGTCTACAACCCTTGATAACTTAAGTGATGCTGTTATCTATGCTTTCTTGGCTGGTCAATCTACTAGTTCTCAAATTATGCATGAAGATTTGGAGCAGATCCATCCAGATGATCTTGAAGAGATGGACTTGAAGTGGCAGATGGCAATGTTGACTGTGAGGGCAAGAAGATTTTTGAACAGGACTGGAAGAAATCTCAAGATTATTGGGAAGGATAACTTAGGTTTTGATAAATCCAAGATTGAATGCTACAACTGTCATAGGAAGGGTCACTTTGCAAGAGAATGCAAAGCTCCAAGAAGCCAAGATTACAAGACTGGAGAAAGCTCTAGGAAAGCTGTGGAAATGACAACCTCTACAGCTTTGGTGTCTCAATGTGATGGTCTTGGAGGATATGACTGGAGTGATCAAGCAGCTGAAGGACCTAACTTTGCTCTTATGGCCTACTCTTCTGCATCAAGTTCTGATTCTGAGGTATCTAACAGTTCTAGTTGTTCATATAAGTCTTGTTTAGATACTATTGAAGAACTTAAGGCTAGGAATGAAAAGCTAATAGAAGAGGTAAAAATGTTAAAATTAGACAATTTAGGCTATAAGGTAGGTCTAAAATCTGTTGAGGAAAGACTTGACTTTTTCAAAGAAAATGAGTTAGAATATGTAGAAAAAGTAAATGTTCTTGAAGGTAAGCTTTTTGTAAAAGAACATGAAGTTAATGTACTTTCTAAAAGATTAGAAAAGGCTGAAAAAGAAAAAGATGCAGCTTATAAGGAATTAGAAAAACATCAGGTTAAGGTTAATAAGCTTGAGTTTGCATCTGAAAGTGTTAATAAGGCAATTGATTGTCAGTTAAGGAGGAGAGGTAGTGGCATAGGTTATAATGAAGTTCCTCCCTCAATAACAAGAAAGTATGTACCTTCTATTCCAGAATTTTCTTGTTTGAGTGAGTCAAATGTAAGTCTTTAGGAGAAAGTTGTGTATCTAATAAGGAAAAACCTAAGACTGAAAGAAAGTATTCTGATGCACTAATTATTGAGGATTGGGTTTCTGATGATGATGAGGAATAGGAAAAGGATAAACTTAAGGTTGCAACTGTAACAGAAAAACCTAGTGTTGAGTAGATTAAATTTTTCAAACCTAGTTTTGGTACCAAAGTGTCTAAGAAATTTGTTAAGAACACTGAGCAACCTAGGCAGATCACAAACAGGCCTAGAGGTAACCAGAGGAGTTGGAATGGAATGATATCTCAAAGGTTAGGAAGTGACTTTGAGATGATCAATAAGGCTTGTTATCATTGTGGTAGTTTTGAACACTTACAAGATAATTGTTTTTACTATCAAAAACCAGTGTGGAACTATGCTAAGAGGGTGAATCATAAAAGTTTTTCTAAGAATACTCACCCACATGCTAAAAGAAACATGGTTCCAAAAGCAGTACAAATGAGATCTAGTGTAGTATCAGTTACAACTGCTAATCAAAATGTTTCTAAACAAGCAGTAGTAACTAATACTGCTAGATCAGTTAGTACTACTAACACCAAAAGGACAGTGAATGGTGCAAATAAATTGTCAAAGTTTTCAAACAAAGCACATTCCACTGTAAAATAGCCCATTCAAAAGCCAACAACTATTAGTGCTGCTAAGGAAAAAACAGTAGTTACTACTGCTAAGCCAAAAGCAATAACTGATACTGTTTTGGGAAATCATTTTTATGCTGTGAAGACCTCAGATTGTTAGGTCTGGAAACCAAAAGTTAAAGTTTTAGATCATGTTTCCAGAAACAGCAGTGCATCTATAGTTTTAAAGAGATATGATTTTGTAGATGCACAAGGCAGATCCAAGTCAGTATTGGCTTGAGTCCCCAAAATGAACTGATTTTCTTACTTTATGTGCAGGGCAATCCACAGGTGGAATTGGAAGATAAAGGAGTATTTGACAGTGGATGCTCAAGGCACATGACTGGAAACATGTCCTATCTTGAAGATTTTGAAGCTATTGATGGAGGATATGTTGTTTTTGGGAGTAATCCCAAATGAGGGAAAATCACTGGTAAAGGTACAATAAAAACTGGAAAATTAGATTTTGATAATGTGTACTTTTTCAAAGAGATTAAGTTTAATCTCTTTAGTGTCTCACAAATGTATGACAAAAAGAATAGTGTTCTTTTTACTGACACTGAATGTACTGTCTTATCTCCTGACTTTAAGTTGACTGATGAAAGTCAAGTTCTACTTAAAGTTCCTAGAACAGACAACATATACAATGTCGATTTAAAGAATATGGTTCCCAAAAGAGGTTTGACTTGTCTCTTTACAAAGGCCTCATCAGATGAATCTAAACTTTGGCATAAAAGACTTGGTCATTTAAATATCAAAACAATGAATAAATTGGTTAAGGGAAACCTTGTGAGAGGTTTACCTTCAAAAGTTTTTGAAAATTCTGAAATCTGTGTTGCTTGTCAGAAGGGAAAACAACATAGAGCTTCTTGTAAGGCCAAAGTAGTGAACTCTATTAGTCAGCCATTACATATGTTGCACATGGATTTATTTGGACCAACATTTGTAAAGAGTTTAATGAAAAAGATGTATTTCCTAGTTGTCACAGATGGTTATAGTAGGTTTACTTGGGTGTTCTTTTTAGCAACTAAGGATGAAACCTGTAGCATTCTTAAGGCTTTCATAACCAAGGTAGAAAACCTAGTTAATCATAAGGTTAAAGTGATAAGATGTGACAATGGAACTGAGTTAAAAAAAATAGGGATATGAACCAGTTTTGTGAGATGAAAGGTATTGAGAGACAGTATAGTGTAGCTAGAACTCCTCAGCAAAATGGAGTTGCTGAGAGGAGGAATAGGACACTTATTGAGGCTGCTAGAACAATGTTAGCTGATTCTAAATTACCTACTACTTTTTGGGCTGAAGCAGTTAATACTGCTTGTTATGTACATAATAGAAGTAAAGTAGTTAAACCTCATAACAAGACCCCTTATGAACTTTTACATGGTAGAAAACCATTGTTTGATTTCTTAAGACCATTTGGGTGTCCTGTTACTATCTTGAATACCATAGATCACTTAGGCAAGTTTGATGGAAAGGCTGATGAAGGATTCTTTGTTGGATACTCATTAAATAGCAAAGCTTTTAGAGTATTCAATAGTAGGACCAGGAAAGTGCAAGAGAACTTGCATGATAGGTTTAGTGAGAGTACACCTAATGTTGCAGGAAGTGGACCAAGCTGGCGGTTTGATATTGATTCTCTAACCAAGACTATGAATTATGAGCCAGTTCTTGCAGGGACAGAGTTTAACAAGTGTGCAGGTACAAAAGCAAGTAACGATGCAGGTCAAGCTGGAAAGGAGCCAGAACATGACAAAGATTATATTTTGCTACCTATTTGGACTGCTGATCCACCCTTCTCAACCCAAGAGTCAAAGAGTTCACAAGCAGATGACTTAGATGCAGCTCCTAATGATGATAAAGAAGATGGAGCAAAATCTTTCAATAGTGATCAAGAGTTGCATGTAGAAAAGAAGTCTGATGATCAAGCAAAGGATGATGTATCAGATGATATTAACACTGGCAATTTTAACACAGTTAATACTGCTGAGCCAAGTGTTAATGTTGCTGGCAAGCAAGGCATATCTTTTGATGTTGATGTCTACCTAGATGATCCAAACATGCCTATATTGGAAGACATTTATCCTAATACTGATGAAGATGTACTTGGTGCAGAGGCTGACTCAAACAATTTGAATGAACAATTACCTGTCAGTCCTATTCTAACTACAAGAGTTTACAAGAATCATCCTAAGGAACAGATCATTGGAGAGTCAAAGTCTGCTATTCAAAAAAGGAAAATGGTTAAAGATTTGAAGGAACAAGGTTTCTTTGCAAGATCCCTTCATCAAAGAAACAGTCACAGAGACCTTCAAAACTGTTTGTTTGCATGTTTTCTATCATAAATAGAACCCAAGAATGCTTACAAAGCATTACAAGATCCAAGCTGGGTGGAAGCTATGAAAGAAGAACTTCTACAATTCCAGCTTCAAGAAGTTTGGACACTGGTAAATTTGCCTAATGGGAAGAGGGCAATTGGTACTAAGTGGGTTTTTAGATGCAAAAATGATGAAAGAGGCATTGTGATTAGAAACAAGGCAAGGTTAGTAGCTCAAGGATACACACAAGAAAAAGGTATTGATTATGATGAAGTATTTTCTCTAGTTGCAAGAATTGAGGCTATCAGATTATTCTTGGCCTATGCTTCATACAAAGACTTTGTAGTGTATCAAATGGATGTTAAAAGTGCTTTTCTGTATGGGACTACTGAAGAAGAAGTTTATGTCTCACAACCACCTGGTTTTGAAGATCCTAATTTTCTTGACAAGGTTTACAAGGTGGAAAAGGCACTCTATGGCTTACATCAAGCTCCCAGAGCTTGGTATGATACATTGTCAGCATACCTGTTGAACAATGGTTTTTGTAGAGGGAAGAGTGATAAAACTTTGTTTATCAAAAGGCAAAAAGATGATATCTTGTTGGTTCAAGTTTATGTTGATGATATCATCTTTGGATCAACACACAAGGCTTTATGTGTTGAATTTGAGAAACTTATGCATGAAAGATTTCAGATGAGCTCAATGGGTGAACTTACATTCTTTTTAGGACAACAAGTTAGACAGAAATAAGATGGCATATTTATCAGTCAAGATAAAAATATGTGGCTGAAATTTTGAAGAAGTTTGAATTTACTGATGTGAAGCCTGCAAAGGCAACTATGGAAACATCCAAGCCCTTGCTCAAATATGAAGATGGTGAAGAAGTTGATGTTCATTTGTATAGATCAATGATTGGATCACTGATGTATCTTACAGCTTCAATACCTGACATAATGTTTGATGTCTGTGCCTGTGAAAGATATCAAGTCACACCAAAAGTTTCACATCTTAATGCTGTGAAAAGGATTTTTAGATATTTGAAAGGTCAACCCAAATTAGGCATTTGGTATCCAAAAGATTCACCATTTGACTTGATTGCATACTCTGATAGTGACTATGCTGGAGCTAGCTTGGATAGAAAATCAACCACAGAAGGTTGTTAGTTTTTAGGGAGCAGGTTGATTTCATGGCAGTGCAAGAAACAAACTGTGGTTGTAAATTCCACAACTGAAGCTGAGTATGTTGCTGCTTCAAGTTGCTATGGACAAGTGCTTTAGATTCAGAATCAGTTGCTGGATTATGGGTACAATTTTATGCATACTAAAATATTTATTGATAATAGCATTACTATGTGCATTATTAAAAATCCTGTTTATCACTCAAAAACAAAACATATTGAGATAAGACATCATTTTATAAGAGATTTTTATGAAAAGAAGTTAATTCAAATTAAAATTCATACTGACAATAATGTTGCAGATTTGCTCACAAAAGCTTTTGATGTAGGTAGATTTCAATTTTTGGTTGTTAGTATTGGAATGATAAATCTTTGAAAAATTCTTATCTCTTTATGTCTTTGTAAAGTTTTATAAGGATTAGTACTGTTATTAGGACAATAAATTATTTCTGCTGCTAAGTTATACTTAGTATTGCTAGTTTTCTTACAACTGCTATGTTAATGTTGCTAAGTTATACTTAGTATTGCTATGTTAATGTTGCCAGTTATACTTAGTATTCCTAAGTATAATTGATGATGTGAAAATTGTATGTTGTGTTGTGTTTGTGTTTTTGGAACTAATCTTTTGCAGGATAACATGAGAAAAGTGCTGGAGTGCTAGTTAAAAAGATGCTAGGAGTAGAAATTGAGTTTATGCTGCTAGGGCATAAATTAGTGTTGCTAGGCCTAATTTAGTGCTGCTAGGTTTCTGCTGTTATGTTTGAAAGAACAGGGTACTGTTTTATAAATGTGAGTGATTAAGGGTTTTTATGTCACTCCCCCAAATTATATGACTTGCAGTGGAATGAAGCATTCGAGGGCGTGACTGATCATAGCACCACAGTTACAGTTATATTGAACGACCTAAAGTGTCGTTTAGAAAACATATCGTTTGATCATTTAAAATATTCAGAGTTTACAAAACAAGGTCCCAAAAGGTGTTTCAAGTTTGCGGAAATCAAGTTCATACAAATCAAACGATAAGTAAGTGCATAAAAATAAAGTGAGACGCGTCGTTACCGCGACTCCATGGTATGCCCATATGCAAGCCAACATGCGATACCTTATTTACCTGAAAATACATTGCTAAAAATGGTCAACAATAATGTTGGTGAGTTCATAGGTTTATGTAAATGAAATGCTTCTACGGTAACCACAAGTATAAAGTGTATGACAAAACAATGCAACATAAAAATGATACATTAGCTCTTAAGCTCATTACCCCGAAGCTAGACTGAAATGAAATGCCCTAACTGAGTGTTTTGCCAGACACTCTGATATGGATCAAATGAAATGCGTTCGTTTGACAAGTTGGCGCTACCAACCTAAACGGAGGAGTCACCCTCAATAGATCTATTCACTCACTCTCGCTTGCTCACAATTAACGGTTCATGATAATAAAGGGGACTTTAATCTGGGCAATGATGTAATTTAAGCAATGTAAATGAGTTGATACTTTGGTCCGTATAAAAAATGGTGCAATGTATTCTCCCCCGAGAGTTTAGAAATTATGTAAACAATTGAAAGCGGGGCTATGAAAACTCACCTGATGATATAGCAACAATGACAATTATGGGTGTGATGCAACGAAGCTCGGTCTCTAACCGCGACCTATTATGATTGATATGATCTAAGGTAAGCAATGATACAATATAACACATGCAAATATGTATGTTATCGATACCACTCGTTAATTTTGAAAATAATGTTTATCGTCGAAAAATATATTTTTGACGTCTCGTTAAGTTATAAACTACTTTTCGTGTAAATATGTTGAAACGGTACTCCACGATCCTCGTTTGGTGTTCTATCGGTAAATATAATGTTTTCGTCGCAATTTAATATTTTCCATAACTTGTGAAAATATACCCAAATGACTTTGCAAAACTAGTCATAGAAGTGTGCTCATTAAGTGTTAGTGATTAAACTCGACGTTTTTGAAAACCTTGTAACAATATCTTAATGTCGTGTTATTTAACTTTTGATCATACGCGTCTCGATTAATTAGAAAATCGGCTATCAATGTTATGTCTTGTAAAAATACTAGTTTTTACACTTAGAAAATATTTCTATTAGGGGCTGTCAAAATAGTTCGTGTATCGTCGGGCTTCAAACGCGTGTATCTCGGTCGTTATAAGCTCGTTTTCTACGTTCTTTATATCCACGGCTTCGTATAAACATGAACTAACATATCCTCAGTAGGTTGACTCCTCTAGATCACGTCTAACGCCTCGTTTTGTCCTTTGAAGTTCGGAAAAACAGCAAGCAATTTTCAGAAATTTAGTTTTCGTCGTCTAACTTTGAAAAATCATAACTTTCTCATCGTAAGTCGGTTTTTACTCATTCTTGTGGCCACGGTTTCGTTTTTGAAAGTAATTTCTGAATATGAAGGCCAAAATATCCCCTGAGTTGCTGAGTTTTCCAGATTACACGATTTTGGGCAGAACCTTTTCTAGGGTTTGTAAAAACTAATTTTTCTAGTTCAAAACTTGATCAAACCACTTTCAATCAACATCACAACCTATCTAATCCTACCATACACCTTCTTAAGGTGTCATGGGGTCATAAACATCACCAACATTGGTAGATTTCATGGGGTTACACTAAAAATCCATAGATCTATGTTTATAGTGAAAATGAGTAACAAGTGGTATGTTTAACATGTATATTTGCATAACTAGTTACTAATATAACTTGAAAATATAACAAATGAAGGTATGAAAAGATTAAAAAGTGTTCTTGAAGCTTACTTGAAGATTTGAGATGATTTGGAGTGAAATGTATAAGAAACCTAGGGATTTTTATTTCAAAATCATAGCTAGGAGTGTAAATGAGACTTGATTGTAACTTGATCTTCAAAAATTTATGGATTCCTTGGTGTTCTTGTTCTTGGCTGATCAAATGGAGAGGAAGAAGAGAGAATATGTTTGTTTTAGCTAGTTGATTTGTGAAGTGAAAGTGTTTGTGAAATTAAATCAAGGTTATGTTTACTTGTAACATTAACGAGTTTTGTCTTACTAATCAAGTGTTTTGGAGAAATTAGGGGGCTAGGGGGGGCGGCATGTGGAAGGAAAAAGGAAGATTGGATTGCTAATTAAAGAGCTTGTCCCCTAATTAGTTAAGTATTAGTTGTTTTGAGTATACATTAGGTGTTATCGGGTACCAAGTTAACTAGAAATAAATCATGACGAGGTAAAATAAAATACGACGAAGTTGTAAAAATTGTAAAATCATATTCTTTGCAAGAATCGGGTGTTAGAATGATTATCGGGTTGAAATATCGCAAACCGACGGAGTTATAAGCTCCTAATGGAAAATATAGCAATTGGTTTAAAAACACCGGGTAAAGTAATAATATAATCTTTATATCATTATAATTAGCATGAAAATATGTTAGGATCATAGTCGGGAGTGTCGGGTATAATGTTAGTAGTAATGACTGAGTGGTAACGTTAATTAAATAATTAAACATACGTTAATGAAAATCACACAAACCCGTGCATGACCTAATATGATGATGATGTTACTGATGATATGTAGACTACTCTAGTCTATATGATGTGTCCTTACTGATGATGCATGAATACGCAGCTAAACCATACTGGTTACACGCATTTGGATACCCGTAAACCTAGTTTACGTAATGATGAACGAAAATCATGAATAGTGGTTTTCCTCCGGGAATGAATAGTGTTTCATGAATAGTAAACATTTTGAAAACTTCTCAAAGTCTCTAACTGGCTTCAAAAATGATGAATAGTGAAATGATGAATAGTGATTGGTGAATAGTAAATGATGAATAGTAACTCATGAATAGTAAATTGTCGAGGTTTGGAAAATGACCTGAAATTGTGATTTGTCACATTTTATCCTCCACTCATTCCCAAAAGTGTCTTTATCCGATCCAAACTCTTTCAAACATAAACCCTAACTCTTTTTATCCATTAATTGTAAATCCCAGCCAAATCTTACAATTTTTTTTTCAAAATTCACAATGTTGACTCTGTCATTTGCTGATCAACATAACATGATTGCGTTTTTGCAAAAGCCCAAAGAAAGTACAGATACATGCCCTTGTGGATGGGTAGAAGATTATTATTACTGAAGCTTCTGTTAGAGATGTTCTTCATCTAGCAGATGGTGAAGATATTAACAATCTTCCAAACTCTACAATTTTTGAAAAACTTGCATTGATGGGGTATGAAATGCAGATTACTTCTTTAAAATTTTCAAAAGCTGCTTTCTCTCCACAATGGAAATTCTTAATACACAATATCTTACAGTGTCTTAGTCCAAAGACTACTGGTTGGAATGAGTTTAGTAGTAATATGGCTTCTACTATTAACTGCTTGGCTCAAAATCAAAAATTTAATTTTTCAAAATTAAATTTTGATAGTGTGGTTATGGGCTTGGATAATTCATCAAATAAATATTACTTATATCCAAGGTTTTTACAGCTTCTTATGGATAAGCAATTTGTAAATAAAATGGTTCATAAAAAGGTTTATATTGCTCTCTTTCATACTAAAAAGATTTTTGCTAATATGAAGAGAGAGGGCAAGGATTTTTCAGTCAGAGTTACACTATTGTTTCAAACAATGTTGGAACTAGGTCAAACTCAGGGTGAAAGCTCAGCAATCCCAGCTGATGTTTATCCCACACCCACTCTTTTGCCATCCCCATCACCAACACAAAAGACCCATACCTATTGGATCACTAAAAAGGGCACTCAACTACCTTAGGTTAGTAGCTGCAGATGAGGCTGTGCATAAGGAAAGGGGTCACAGTTTAGAAAGGGCTGTCACTACTGCTACTAGCTTAGAAGCAGAGCAGGAAAGTGATGACATAAGTAAGACCCAATCTAAGGCAACTTCTAATGAATCCAGTTCCTCTGGAACTGATTCAGGTGAAGGTCCCAGCCAACCGGATATTATGGGGGGTGTAGATGCTCAGACTAGGTATGAGGCTATGCCTAACTCACCCAATGATGCACCACTCGGGAGAGGTAACACACTTTGAAGTGCTGAGGGTAGCATTAAACTTATTCATGAATTGACGGAAACTTGTGCAAAATTGTCAAGGGATGTTCTTGATCTCAAGCAGGATCTCAAGCAGCTTCAAACTTCTCAAGGTACTGAAATCACAAGGTTGAAGAGAAGGGTTAGGTATCTTGAAGGTCAACAGAGGTCAAGAACACACAAAACTAAAAGGTTATACAAGGTTGGAACTACTTCCAGGGTTGAATCTTCTGATGAAGCACAGAGTTTAGAGAAGGATGTTTCCAAACAGGGGAGGAATACAAGCAAAGCTTCAGGGGAGGAAACTGGGGTAGATGATGATGTGAATGAGTTTGTTGTTGTTGATCAACAGGGTAATGCAGCTGTTATGGATGATGTTGAAGTAGCTAAAGTGTTACTTGATGCTGCTACACTTAAGACTGCTAATGATGAAGTTAATATTGCTAGTGTTGAAGTTAATATTGCTAGTGAAAAGGTTAGTGCTGCTGAGACTGAAGTTAGTATTGCTGCTACTCAAGGTGATGAAGATATGACTATAGCTCAAGTATTAACAAAGTTAAAGAGTACAAGACCTAAGGCAAAAGGAGTTGTGATTAAAGAGCCAGTATCAGTATCAACAATACCATCACCAACTATTTCACCATCATCAAAAGGCAAAGGTTTGTTGGTTGAAGAACCTAAGAAGAAATTTTTATCACTCAGTCAACAACAACAGCAACTTATTACAGATGAAGAAGTTGCAAGAAAAGTGCAAGCTGATCTTGATGCTGAAGAAGAAGAGGAAAAAAGAAAGAAAGCTCAGAAAGAAGAACAAGCAAGTCTTGAACTAATTAATTCCTGGGATGACATTCAAGGGAAATGTGAAGCAGATCACATGGTAGCCCAAAAGATGTGGGAAGATGAACAAGAAGAGCTATCTATGGAAGACAAATTAAAGCTCTTTATGGAATTCTTGGCTCAAAAGAAAAAGTTCTTTGCACAGAAAAGAGCTGAAGAAAAGAGGAACAAACCACCATCTAAAGCTGAACAAATGAGAATAAGGAGTACTTACCTGAAGAACATGGATAATTGGAAGCCCAGTCAACTAAAGAATCTCAGTTATGAAAAGATTAAAGACCAGTTTGACAAGGTGTTTAAAAGGGTAAATACTTTTATTGCCATGAATGGAGAAGAGTTGGTGAGGAGTTCTAAGAGGTCTGGAGAAGAATTAGCAGCTGATAGTAGCAAAAAGTAGAAAACTAGTGATGACCAAAAACAAGAGCAGACAGAGCAGTTTCAAGAGGGTGATGGAAAAGAAACAGCTGATCTACAACAAATGATTGCAATTGTAAACAATGATGATACATTTGTTGATGTTGTGCCTTTGAAGACTAAAGTTCCTATCATTTATTGGAAGACTGGTTATAATGGTAAAACTCCTTGGTGGGAAATAATCAGAGTTGGTGGACAGTCTCAAAGGTTTGTAACATTTCCTCATATGCTCAGAAATTTTGATATAGAAGATTTAGAGACCTTATGGGCATTAATCAAGAAAAAATATGGAGATTCAAGGCCAGAAAATATTTTGGATACAGTTCTTTGGGGAGACTTGAAGATTATGTTTGAAGTCTATCATGAAGATAGAGTTTGGCATGAGCAATACAAAAGTAAAGTTATCCTCTGGAAACTTTTTCAATCATGTGGAGTTCACACTATAATGATGAGAGGACTTCAAATCTACATGCTAGTAGAAAAAGACTATCCTCTGGCAAAGAGTGCACTTGATATGATGCTTAATGGATCTGTTAAACTTCAAACAGATTATTGGAGTGAAATGGTATATCAGCTTCTCAAGAAAATGGAGAAACAACTTTATGGGGCTGATTACAAGAAAATGAGAAAGTAAGTGTTTGGAAACATCCTCCTGGTGAAGGTTCAAGCTTAGATTGAAACTTGATGATTTTGGAAGAAAATATCAAGTTTAGGGGAGGATTGTTGGGTTTTAAAGGTTTCTTGAAGTTACTGCTGCTTACATTATTAAGACTGCTCAGGTACTTCAAAAAATATACGACAAGTCATTACTGCTGCTGGTTATGAAGTTAATGCTGCTTATGGAAGATTAATGTTGCTACAAGATTAATACTGCTAAAACGATTAGTTAGTATTGCTAATATATTATTAATGTTGCTAGAGTATTAGAGTTGGTTATTATGTATAGTATGTTTAGATAAATATATAAAAGATTCTATAAAGATTTATCTTGTAAAGAAAGTTATTGTAAGCCGACTAGGACTCCTTAGTCTATAAAAGGAGGACCTAGGGCATAGATGAACATACGACTTTAAGATAGAAAACTTCAAGGTTGTAAACCCTAATACTCAGAGAGTATTCGTATTATTAATAATATTGAAGTGTTTAGTTTGATATTCATTGATGCGTGGTTTTGCAAACCTTACAACAGGTTTTACCTCTCAAGGGATCTTGAGAAGTTTGCAATCCCCACCAGGCAGTTGTACCTGACCGATGTAGTATAGTGAAGTGGCAAGTACCGGGGGATTGATCGTTCAACTCAAAGAATAGTGTTCGTTAGGATTGAAATTTATCTACTAGGTCTAGAGGTGAGGGATGATTCTTTTTGTATTTTTATATTTTATGGAAAGCAAGTAAAAATCTCGGGTTTTGGAAGGAGAGGCGGAATTAGTTGCTAATCAACTAACCCAAAAAACTACTACTTAAACTAATGTGCAGGAAAGTAAACTAGGGTTCTACAAGGGAAGTGAAACATGTCTACCTATGATGTATTACTCCTTGCTAGCTATCCAATTCTACCTATTGAATTGTAACCTTTGTTTTAATTGACGGGTGTATTCCTTAATACCATTCGTGGGGTGGCGTACGTACTTTCCCAACTCTATAAGCTCCTACTTCACTCCTATGTCGAGCCGGCTAAGAAGCTCCTAACATGGGATCACTAGAATTCACTCATGCATTAAATACAACCAAATAAACCTAGTACGCATTGGTTCAGTTTCTTAAGACGTTTCAAGCAAGTTACCGTATAGGAGGTTAGCCAGTTTTCTTAAGCCTAACATCGATATCACCCAATCAAAAAAAGAGACAATAGGAAACAAGAATTATAAGCTAAACCAATAAGATCTATTGAAGTGTCACACCTTTATTGATGACGATAGACACATACATCAACAAGGAATCAATAAGATCTAATTAATTATATACAAGTTTCACACAATCATAAGTAGACACAAAGGGGAATTAGCAAAGCATGATCAATGTAGGGCAAACAACCATAATAATGAAAGACATAATTAAGTTAGAATCAACAAACCAATATTTGATTTTTATGAAGTGATTGAAACCCTCTAAGTTGTGGAAAAACACCTACCTAAACCCTAGAATCGGACTTAGGGTTTAGGGCCTACAAAAAGTGAAGTTGTGATGTTGTATTTATAGCTGATTTTTTGTCCGCATCGATCTGACGGCGTCAGCCTTTACAAGTGACGTCGTCAGCTCCCTTTTTCACCAAAATGTAGATCTTTTCGTCCCGATTCCGTGGCCTCTTGAATCACCTAAATCCGAGTTCGTATGAAGATTTTATGGCCAAAATAGTGACAGCTACTCCGCACGTAAGTTGTGATTGTCTTGATTAACTTGTGGCGGTTTCACTAAGGTTCCTTCTCGTGTAAGAATACTTTGACGCCGTCACTCTATATCATCTGACGTCGTCAGGTCTATGATCCTGACGCCGTCACCTTCAAAAATCCTCTGGCCCGTCTCTCTTTAACATAACACTTGACGGCCTTCTTGACGCCGTCCCCCTTTAATCTTCCAAAATCCTCTCTGGCTTATCAAGGGTTGACGGGTCACACGGGGCTTGACGCCGTCACAGGTACTTTTCCAGCCGATTTTGAGACTTTGTCGTTTTCTTCACTTTTATGCTCCAAAAACGTCCAAAATGCTTCCTTTTCCAGATTTCTTCTCTAAAGTACCTAAAATGACAAAAGAAAACGATTTTAGGGCATATTTGATCAAATAAATACAATTTTAGGGCTTAAATGACCCCCTAAAAGCGGTACACTTTTCGTCTCATTGAAGTGTTTAGTTTGATATTCATTGTTCATTGTTTTATTCATTAAAAAGTTCTTCTTAAGATCAAATACAAGATTCCGCATTGTGTTTGATAAACTACAAGGCAGTTTCTATACCTAGTTTTGTTAGATTTATCTAGCATAGCTAAACCTTTACAAGCTAAGGGATTCGATCAAGTGCTCAACTGGGTTCAACAGTTGCTTATTTGGTAGTCAAAATCGTATGTATGAGGCATCTTTGAAAACCTATACAAGACATTTTAAGCATTAGGAAAAGCTTATAAATAGGTTTATTTAGAAAATGTAGAGTTCTTGCATTAAAAACTAATCTAGTGAGGTTTTAGTATGGAGAAATTGTCTATTATGCTGGGTTTTTTTTTTTTTTTTTTTTTTTTGTATTAACAATTCTAAACATCATTTCAAAGATTGTTCAGTTGAATGGAGTTTTTGAAGAGATTATTTTTGTAAAATTAGAAATATAATGTTTAAGCAAAAAGGTTTTAAACATGATTCAATTTTTCACTTTCAACCAATTTTTTGATGAAGAACTAAACCCTAGATTTAGATTAGAATAAGTATGAATGTATGATTACTTACGAGAATGATTTAAGTTCTTGAGGTGATTGTTGATTGAGCCCTAAGATGAGTATGTGTGTGTTTTTGGTTTTAGATTTTCTGAGATGAGTAAGATGGAAGAGAGAAGTGGTTTGTGAAGAGCGAAAGTGTTAAACTGGTGTCTGGTGTGCCGGTTCCGCCGGATCCCTTTAAGAAGGGATCCGCCCGTTAAGTTATATGGATCCGGGAAGAAAGTCAACATAAAAAGATTTAATTCTCTTGATTTACTTCTTTTAATAGTCCTTTATAGCTTAAGACATGTGTTTAGAGGAGTTTGAAGAAATATCTTTGAAAAAATAAATGTTAAGAGAAAGTTTGAGAGGAGGTAGATTGTTGTGAGTGACTTTGAGATGGGAATAGATAAATTCAATACTTGTGATGCATGTATGCAATTTTGATGGTTCGAAAGAGATTCATGAGAGTAGTTTATTTATTGAAATAAAGATTAAGACAAGGGAACAGCTTTCTTTGAGTTGACTCAATCTTTTCATTGGACAAGTGAATGGAAATGAAACTTTGTTTAGAAGGATAGATGGAATACTATTCCCTTATGGTTCGATACTTATGGAAGTTAGTAAAAAAGAGACTTTTGAAAATTGTTTTGGTTTTCTAAAAAATAATTTAAAAATATTAGACTGTTAAAGAAATAAGGTTTTTAGAGAAAAAAAAAAAAATAAATATATGTTAAAAAATACGATTCCCTTTTTAATATGAGCAATTGGGCATTTTAAATACTAAATTTAATTTAGGAAAAAATACCCCTTTTTAAATAATTCTTTTAGATATTTAATCCCTAACGCGAAAAAATTTTGACTTTAAAATAAACTTTTGCCATTAATTTTTGGGAGATCAATAGCTCTTTTGGATTTTTTTGTGAAAAATTATTTTTCCTTTGTAGGTTAATTTTGAAATTCCTAAATGAAAATTTTAAGGGAAATTTTTTAGAGACAAAATGGAATATCAAAATCCAATAAAAAAATTTTTTTTTTTGTAAAGAAGAATGTTAATTTTTTAAAAAGTTTTCTTTTTTGTAGTTTTTTAAAAATACAAAACGTAAATTTTTAAAATTAGTTATCTAAGAAATTGGTAAGAAGTTTGGCCAAAATTTAGAAAACTAAGGGGGTTGAATAGTTTTCCGTTAAAAATTTTTTTTAAAAATTTTTTGATCGATTATGTCAGTTGGTTTTAAGTGTTTGGAATTGATGTTTAAAGCATATAAAAAAATATACTAGAGAGAAATAGAAAGACACAACCCTAAACAAATTTTATATGGTTTTAACACAAGGCCCCTTCCCTTCCCTATCCATCCCCCTTTTCCCCATCGGGTTGTAAACCTTCATAAAATAAACCTTTACTTGGGGAAAGGCCTTACAATGTCGTTACATTTAACGGGACAAAAAAAAATTGGGATTTTCCCCCAAAGGTAAAGCCAAATTGTCGTACACTTTTGGCACTTTTCCCCCGGTCGCGGGGGGTTTGAGTCGGACAAAAGGGAACCCGGTTCCTTGCCGGCGGACCAAAAAAACCCAATAAAAAAAAAATAAATGATCCCAAGTCCTTTTTCCCAAAAGAATCAAATATCAAAAACCCCCTTTTTAGAAGAAAAAAAAGAACAGAGCACTTTGTGATTTGGGGAGAAAAAACCAAAATCATATCCGATTTTGAAGTTTGAGAGGTCGTGTCTACCTTTTCACCCTTTTTAAAAGTTTTTTTTTCTTGACGTTTTTGGGTGGAAGGTGACTTTACTAAAAAGTTGGTTGGGGTAAAGGATCATTGGTCCACCTTGTACGATCTCCCCGAATTTGACTTAGTGAATGGGAAAATAAACCCCTTTTTTTTAAAGGGGGGGAAAAAGGTTGAGTAATTTTTTGTAAATGTTTTAAATTTAGGGGGTTAATGAATTTCCCCCAAATTTGTAATGGGAAATTTTCTAAACTTTAAAAACTTTTTGTTTTTAAACCCAAAATACATTGTGACACGAAAATTTTTAATGGATTTTAAAGGGTTTTTAAAAATGAGACAGTACTTATGTAACCCCGGGGGGAAAAAAATTGAGTAACTTTTTGAAAAGTTTTAAAACTATAGTAAATTTAAAAAATTTTTCCCCCAAATTTGTAATTATTTTCACTAAATATGTTTAAGGTTTTTTTGTTTAAAAAATGAGTTGTAAGCTTTTGCCAAACCGTTAGATTTTATCTTCCGGTTTTAAAAATTTTATTTTTTTTTGACAAAACATTGAAATCGTAAAAATAAAAAAACTTTTTTTAAGGTTTTTTGTTTAACAAAAAAATTGATTTTTTGATTTTTTTTAATAAAAAAAGTTATGATTGGAAATTTAAATTAAAATAAATTTATGTAGAATAGGGCTACCCCCCTTCCAAGTAAAATGGATTAAAAAACAAATTTTTTTACTAAAAAGGATCAAAATTAATTGTTGATTGTAAAAAGAAAAAACATGTCAACAAAAATGGTTTCCTTGTGTTTTAAAAGGGCGGCTATAAATTGATGTTACATGGTAAAAAAAAAAAACCCTTTTTTTTTTTACTTTTCCAAGTATGATTTTTGTGATGATGTATTTGATAAAATTTTCTTATTTTACAGAAATTTTTTAAAATTTTTTGTTTAACAATTTTTGTTTGATTATTTTAAGGTCTATTTAAGTATTTTTAAAAAAATTTTTTTTATTCCTTATGTTTAGGTTTTTATGTAAAGCGAAAACCCAAAAATGTTAAAGGTGAAGTTTTACTGGGAGGCCCCGAAAATCGCCCTCCTAATGGGCCCTATATAACCGTTGGTTTGTTTGGTAAGGTTGGGATGGGGAAGTGTAGTCTTCGGGGAATGGGATCAGTTTCCAGATGGGGGGGAAAAATTTATGGGAGTATCTTGACGGGGGGTTTAGACCCCCAAGTAGGCCGCAGGAAAAAAGGGGGTAGATTCGCAAGGGAAGGTGAGGGTGAGTATAATACAGGGGTACCTTTTGGTGAGAAGTTAGACCGGGTCTGGAAATCACGGGGTCGAAAAATTTTTGAAGCCCAAAACACATCAGAGTTGGTTGGTTGATTGTGGGGGTAGCAAAAAATTTAAAACAGGCGGGGAAAAACACGTTTGTTGGGGGGCGGCACAAAAAAAAACGGGGTTTTAATTTGGTTATTACCATCTAAGAAAGGTAAAATGTATTCCAGCATTATCTTTTTTTTCTCTTTAAAAAATATTATTTTTTATTAATTAAATTGTTAAAAACCAAAAAGAAAAGGTGGTCCCGTAAGTCCCCTAAGTTTTCGCCCTTCATACAAAGGGGGCTTGGTTTTGAATTTTTTCCATAGGGGAAAGAAATTTGGGGGTAAAAACCTTTATTTGGTTTTTTTTCAAAACGAAATCATTTTTAAAAATTTCGTTATAAACAAAGAAAAGATTTCAAAAAAAAAATGTTTCCCAAAAACTTGTGTCTTAAAATCTCTAACTAAAAACCCGGATATTCCCCCTAGTTGGTATAGCTCCTTTTGGGGGCCAATGGTCCCAACTAAAATAACCCCCCTTTTCAACTAATTGGGGGCCCTTTTCCCTATTCTAACCCCTTTTTTAGGCCATGGTCCGGGGCACCGAAAAAAAAAAGATGGGCAAAAGCCAGTCCGCCCCTTGAAAGGGTTTATGATTTTTGGTATGGATAAGTGAAATGAAAGGAAAAATAATTAAAAAGGGGGGGAAAAAAGGGTTTAGTGGGAAACCGGTTTTCTTTAGTGTATGTGGTTGTGTTTTTCCCGTTATTTCCCAGGGGAAAAACCCCCCCTTTTTTTCAGCCCCATTTTTTTTTCTTTTTTAATTTTTAAACCCTTTTTTTTGGGGCATTTTCCCCCTTTGGTCAGATTTGGGAAAAAACTTGGAAATTTTTTTTTTTCATCAGGGGGGTTTTTGGGGGTTTAATAGGTTTTTAAAAATTTTTTTTTTTTTTCCCTTTAAATTTTTTTGTCTCAATTTTTAGTATTGTGTTTTTTTTGGGCCCCCACTGTTTTGGGGGGGCAGCTATGCCACTTTTTATTTTAGGTTTTTTTTTAATGCCCCCCTTTAAGTGGGTTTTTTTAAAACTTTTTGTTTTTAAAAAAAAAATCAAAATTTTGGGTATTGCTTAGACTTAGATAGTAAAATGATGTATATTTTAAAAAAATGGGGAACTCGGGAGGGTTTTTCCCCCCTTTTATTTTTTAAGTGTTTAAAAATGCTCCCCCGATGAAGTATGTTTAAAAAGGGGGAAGGGGAAAAAAACTAGGGGGGTTTATTTATGCTTTCCCCTTTAAAAATTGGGGGGGAAAATTTTTTCCCCTTTTTTTTTTTTAACCGTTTTTTTAAAAGGGGTTTTTTTTTTTTTTTATATAGGTCCTAACATTCTTTTTGGGGTTTTTTAATGTTGCAAATTATTAAATTTTTTAATGTTGATGTTCTTTTAAAGCCCTTTTTTCTGAAATAGTATTGGTTTTCCCATTTTCCCCCTTTTTTTTTTTTTTAAAAACAAAAAGTTTTTCTTTTGTTTTTAACTAAGCCCCCCCCCAAATCAAAAAAAAGGTTCTCCCAATTTAAAAAAAGAATCCGCTGGGTAAAAAAACCCCTTTTTAAAAAAACTTCAAAATCCCTCTTCCCTTTTAAAAAATGATTTTTTTAAAAAACTCGGGTTGACTTCATCCCAAAAAACCCAAACGGCATGACCTCTTTTCAAAAGCTCCCTTAAAAAAAAAATTTTTGGGGGAAATGGGCTTCCTATGAAGGGGTTCTTTTAAAAAATTTTTTTTTAAAAATTATTGGGAACCATATGCCCTTTGGGGGGGTCTCATGTTTGCTGCTTTTTTATTAGGGGCCCAAATTTTTCAGCCAACTTTTAAACATTTAGAAGTTCCCTTTTTTTCTATAAAAAATTAAACCTTTTCCCAAAAAAAAATCAGGGGGTTGGGGAAGGAGGGGCAAAAAGTCAAACTGTTAAACCCCGGGGAAAAACAATGATTTGGTGGAAGCAGTGTTTGGGGTCCGCTTTAAACCCCCGATACTTCAAACCCCCGAAACAAAAAAAACTTTTCCGCCCAAAAAATTTCCCCCTGGGGAAAATTCCCCTTTTTTTTTAAAAAAAAAATTGCCTTCCCTAAAGAAAAGGGGAAAAAATGTTTGGGGGAAAAATTTGAAAATTCGGTGGGAAAAAGTTACACGAATTTGGGAATTTGTTTAGCAAGAGTTTCCAACCCTTTTTTGGAAAAAAATTTTTGGGGGATAAAATTCCCCCGGGGGTCATTTTCAAATTTTTTTGGGTTTAAAAGGGGAGTATACAAACCTTTTTTCTAATAAATTTTTAAAAATTTTAATAAAAAAGGTAAAAAAATTAAACCCCCTTTTTTGGGTGTTCATGCAGCTGTTTGGGGGGGGGGGGCCCAGGGTTTTCCCCCCAAAAAAATCAAAATTTTTAAACCCCAAAATTTTCCCCCCCCCAAAAACCCCCACCTGCATCAGGGACAGAAAAACCGACCCGAGGAAAAAACTCGATTTTGGTTCCCCTAATTACCCCCCCCTTTGGCCCCCCAAATTTTCATCCCCGGGGGGAAAAACCCGGGGGCCCCCTTTTGGGGGAAAAGTTCCCTTCCCGGGAAAAAACAAGGTTTTTAAAATTTAAAATATTTTTCTTATTTTTTATTTTGGGTTTTTAAAAAGCCCCTTTTTTTGGTTTTAAAAAAAATTTAAACAACTTTTTTTTTAAATTTTTATTTTATATTTCTAGGGTTTTTTATAAGAAAAGGGGGAACTTTCTTTAAAAAAAGGGACAAAATTTTTCTAAAACCCCCTTTTAAATGTTTTTTTTTTCAGAAATTATTTTTAAAGGGGGGTTCGGGGGGGAAAATTTTTTTTTGGAAAAAACTGGGTTGGGGAAAAATTTTTGGGATTTCAAGCCCCCCCCCCAAACGTCGCAAAAAAAAACCAAAGGGGGGGGAGGGAAAATTCGAGGGCGTGCCCCATAATGAAAAGGGCCCCCCCGGGTTTCCCCCGCCAATTTCCAGACCAACCCCCTTTAAAAAAACCGGGCGGAAACCCCCCCCTGGTGGAAAGGGGCCCGGGCGTTTTGGGAAATTTAAGGGGGCCCCCCTTTCTTTTGTGTCCCCTTTTTTTTTTAATTACCGGGGTTAAACCCCAAAAATTTTTTTTTTTTTTTTTTTCGGCAATTTTTTTTTTTAAAAAATTTTTTTTGTGGTTTTACGCCCCGAAAATGCAAATTTTTGACCCACCCCTTTTTGACATAAAGGGGGGCCCCAAAAAGGGGGAAAAAAAACCCCAAAAAAAACGCCCAAAATCTAGAGTTTCGCGTTCACTAAACACTTTAAAACCCCTGCTTTCCCCCCCGAGTCATGAAGGGGGCGGGGTTTTTGAGCAAAAGAATGTAAACATTTAACTTTCCCTTTTTTAAAAAACTTCTTTTTTAAAAAAAATCCCCCCCAAACCCTTTTTTTTAACAAAAAATTTTTTACAACCCGTTATTCAAAATTTAAAAATTTTAAAATTTTTTCAGAGGGGAAAACCCCTTTTTTTGAGGGTTTAGGGGATTTGGGGGGATGTCTCATGTCAGCGCTTTTTGGAAAAAGGGAATTTTCAGCCTGTTTTAAGTAGCAAAACTGAATACTTTGTGTTGTGGAAAAGGGGGATTTTTTTATGGACCCCAAAAGAGATCCAAAACCCCCGTTTTTTAAAAGATCTTCTTTTTAAAAAAGCCTTTTATGGAAAAAACTGAGCTTATAATCAAATTTTTGCAAAGAAAATTTATTCCCGGGCAAAAATTTACAAGTCAGTCAACACGGGGATCCCCTTTGGGGTTTTTAAATGCAGGTCGAAAACTATTTATTGGATTTTGGGGGACTTTGGGGGGTTGGGGATGATCCGCCCAAAAATTTTTGGAAATTTTTATTTTTTAAACCCCAAAAAAAAAGGGGAAAAAATTTGGGTGAGGGCATTTCCTTTTTAAATTTTTTAAAAGGCTTTTGTCCACAAATTTTTTTAAGGGTCATTTGTTTTTTTTATATTAAAATAAACTGGTTTGTATTAAGAACGGCAAGAATTTTTGCATCAACAGAAAAAGATTTAAAAAAGGCTTTAAAATGCTGGAAGGGGGCGGGGGTTTTAATTTTCCAAGTCAAACTTTGGACCCCTAGTTTTTAAAGCGGCCCACAAGTAAAGCGCTAGAGTCATTTTTCAATACAAGGGTGGTAAACCCAAAAAAAAATCAAAAACCCCTAAAATTTTTTTTTGCATTGCAGTTTCCTGATTTCATCTAGGGGGAACCGGGTTTCCCAACGAAAATTAAAAAATTTAATCTAAAAAACCCCGGCAAAGACAAACTGGTCCTGAAGCTTTTTACTTTCAGTTTCATCTAAAACGTTAAAGTTTTTTTTTTCGGATGGCCCCCTTTTTCAGCAATACGTTTGGGGGTTTTAAATGTTGCTAGAGCAAAATGGTGTATTTTTTTAAAGCACAGGGATTTTCGGGTAAATTTTTATCAGGCCTATATACAATTCAAGAGGGATTGGATGGTTTTAAGCGGGCAGAACATTTTTCCCTTTTTTTTTAGGGGGCCCCAGGTCGGATGCCATTATTGGTGCATTGGACTTTACAGAAAATTGGGGAACCCCAAGTTTTTAACATTTACTGCAAAAAAAATTTGGGCCCTGAAATTAAAATTTGGGGAAAAACACCCCGGCGAATCTTAAAAGCAGATGCAGTTTGTCGGTTTTTCACAAAAATTAAAGCTTTTTTCGTTTTTAAAAAAAAGAATCTTTAGGGTGACCCATCCCAAGGGCCATGATTGGGAATGTTTGTCGTCTTTCCCCGAGGAAGGGGGCAAAAAAGAACAACTTAATTGGGCCCCCCTATTCGAAACTTAGTGAAAATGGATTTTTATCTCGGGGTGCTTTTGTGAAAAAAAAACCAAAAAGTGGGGGTTTTTTAAAAAAAAAAGGGGGGTGGGCAACTATTAAATCAAATGATATTGGATGTTTCCCTCTTTCCGAGAAAAAAATGGGTTTTTTTGAAAAATTTGTAATTTCAATTGGCAATTCCGCCAAGATTCTTCTTAGTTGGGGGAAAAATCTGCCGAACGGTTTTTTTTAAATATCGAGGAAAATTTTTATTTGGTTGCAATTTGGTTGGTAAAAAAGGAGGTTTTTTCGCAAGGAGGAAGTATGTCAAAAATTCAAATGATCTCCTTGTCACGGAGTAATTTCCGGAAAAAAAAAAGGGTTCTCTATTCTTTGAAGGGGAAAGTTACAAAAAAAAACTCCAATATTTTTGATCTTTCCCTTTTAATAAATCTCAATTTAGCGGGTTTATTAGTATTTACAAAAGAATTGCCTTTTTTTTTCCATCCAGTCCCCCCCCCGGAAAAACCCCCAAAAACACACAACTTTTTAGTAATTTTCCTTTTTTGAAAACCAAGGTAAAGGGGTACATTTTTTGGGTTCTTTGCCTTAATTTTTAAAACCGGTCGTCCCCCGGGCCTTTGGCCCCCTTGGCCCCCCTTTGAATGGGTAGAAAGATGGTTAAATGATCTTTGTTTAAACCTAAACTAGGGAAAGCAAGGAAGGGGTTTAAGTAGTGAAAACCGGAAAGGGGGGAAAAGGCAGTTTATAAGGCAAAAAAGAAATAGAAAAAGGAGCAATGCGAATAATAAGCTGCAAAGGGGAGGTACTGATTTAAAAACAGTAAATGGCCCGGGCCCAATCCTTGAGGGCCTTTTCCTTAGATTTATTTCTCCTCTAAGGCAGGGGGGAAAATAGGGAAAAAGCTTTTTTGGAAAAAGGGGAGCCCCCGTCCCGGGAAAAGAAGTACGTTTGGTAACAGAAGCAGCCCGGTATAGGGGGGGGGGCGGTGGGTTGTAAAAATGTAATTTTCCCTTGGGAATAGTGCCCGGCCCGGGGTTTGGGCTTTTTTTTTTCTCGGTGCAGCGGATGCCTTCCCTTTTTTAACTACCGCAGTTTTTCATGTTTTCAATGGGGGGACCAAACGATGACAGAAACCCGTTAAAACGGTCCAAAATTCCCCAAAAAAGCTCTGTTTCCAAAAAAAATTTTCCACGTAATGGGGTCACATTGTGGAAATAGGTGATTCGTCTCAGTTGTGTTTCAAAGAGGGAAGGGGGCAAGCTAGGGCCGTTGGCCCCATCGTTTAGCGGTTTTTTAAAGAAAAAGGGAATTTAAAAAAAAAACACCCCCGGGGGAAACCTACCCCCGGTGGTCGGGTAACAAAAAGAATTTTTCGTATCCACTGTTTTAAAAAATCACCCTAGTTTTTTAATGACTAGACCCAGGGGGGCAGTCGCTTTGTATTGCTCGGAAATGGGTGAAAATTTGGGGGATTTAGGACATAGGAAGGGCCCCCCGCGATTTTATCAAACGAGATGAAAAATTACCCCCGAAGAAGACCATAGTAAAAAAAGTGACATGGTACAAGGATTGAGAAGGAGCTTTTCCTTTTTTGGGGTGATTATGCCCGGTTATCAAGAGTTAGTTTGGGGAAAATCCTGCCCCCCCTTGTTGGAGTAACCAAAAAAAGCTTGTAGGTTTAGAGAAAGCTTTTGTCCCGGGGCCCAAACCCCAAAAAGTTTGTTTTTTTAAACGGAAGGCCAAAAAGACTCCAAAAGGCACCCAAAGGGGCCGGGAAAAACCGGGGGCCCTTTTTTTGATCGAAGCCCCCCCCAAAAGGATACCTTTAAAAGAAAATCCCAACTGTGGGGGGGCGAAGAAAAGATTGGGGGTAGTGAAAAACTCGAGACGGTGGGGGTAGTTCCTTTTGAGGTACAGGGGAAAATTCGTGGGTTTTCAAGTGAAGGGGGGGCCTTTTTAGCCCCGACCCATCGGTTTCCCCTTTTCAAATCAACACAGGGCCCCGGAAAGTGTCCCCTATCGGGGAATTCTTCGTTTGGGGAAAAATATTAGGGATTACTAGATGAAAGACCTTGTTTGGGTTTTGGAGGGAAAAAAGTTGGGGTGCTACTACGGTCTTTTTAAAGGTTGGGGAGGTGGTTAGCCAAGCGGGAAGGGGGAAATAAAACGGTCGTCCCGGGTTTTTTTCCCTATTCCGTGAAGGGGGGGGCCCTTTTTTTTATTCTTTTTTTTCCCCAAATTAAAAATAAAAAAAAAAAATCCCATCTTTGACCGGGGGGGGAGTTGAAGGGGCCCCGTATGTAACCATAGGAAAAACATGCAAAAAAAATTTAATATGAGTTTTCGCGGCTAAGAAACCAATCGCATAAAAAAAGCTTTTTTATTTAATGCCTGCCCATCTCTTTCTTGAAACAGTTTTTTTTGGTTTAATATAAAAACGTGGCTTACCCCCTTGTTTTTCATGGGGTGGATTATTTTAGCCCCAAAAAAAAAGCCAGGGGGTTGCAGTAAAATCTGCGAATAAAGGACCCCCGGGTTTCCCCCCGGATATAAAAAAGTCTCAGATTGATGGTTCTTGGGCCTGTGGTTGTAATTGAATGTACCCCAGGAAGGGAAAAAACCACCAAAAAAAAATTCCCCCCAAAAAAAAAACCCCAAACCTTTTTTCACCAAGGTTGGCCTACGAAAAAAGGGAAACAAAAGTATATAAAAAACCCCAATGAAAATTTAAAAACACCTCGTTTTCCCTTAATGGGGAGCTTTGCCTAGCATTCCCAAACTCCCATAAATTTTGAGTCTGTGGTTGGGGGATGTCAAAAAGTATCTTTTAATATATTTTAAAAAGGGAAAAGCCGGGGTTTGCAAAAGTTATAGATCTATTGGTGAGGCTCTGCTTTTTGGGCATCGAGAGGCCCGGGGAGAAAAACAAATTTTTGAGGGGGGTTTTATGTCCCTGAAGCATGGGAGGTTTTTTAAAAAATTTAAATACCATCAGAGCCCCGTTCAAAATTTTTTCTGTGCATTGAAAACATCAACTGTCACCTTTGGGGCAATGATGACTTAGAATCAGTTATTAAGTGTGACCGTTTTAAAGGGGAAAAGTTTTTCAAATGGTTTTTTTACAAGCAACAAAGAATGGCCCCCTTTAACCCATTTAGGTTTCCTTAGGTTTGCGGTACAAAACCCGAGAGTTTAAGCCAGAAGAACCAACAGTATTGTTGGCATTAAACAACATCCCAAATTTTTGGGGAAATCTTTATTTTAAAGCTGCTTTTCCACAAAAGGAGAGAGGATTTACAGAAAGGGGGAAAAATTAACCAAAAAAATTATCCTACATGCCCAGCCCTGTGAGGATTGGCCTTTTGGTACGATAAAGAATGGGGGAAAACACTTTAAAAAAGTTTGTTTTTCAGCATACTCGGGCTTTTTATCTATCTTCCCCATTCAACTTCTGTGAAGTCGAACCCCCTCCAAATAGGGGGAAATACTGGAAAGAAAGGCCCTGCTTTTCCAAGAATTGTTACGAGTTTGAAAATTTAGGATTTGGTCAACGATCCTGGTTAAAATACTTTTTAAATGTTGGGGTTTCCCCACTATAACAAAAAGTCGGGCACCAATTAGGATTAAAAACGTAAAGTAGCGGGGGTTTTGCAAGGGTCCCAAAAGCCCCAACATTGATGTCGAAGTTTTTGAAGTGAAAATTTTAGGGTACAGGTTTTGGGGAAAAAGGTTTTTTTATAAAAGAATCTTTTTTGTGCAAAAAGATCTCCCCTTCCTTTATATTCAAAAGAAAATTCCCAATAAAATTTTGCACGCCTGACGATAAAAAAGCCAAGGAGCCCCTAAACAAATTGTTATATCTACCAAACCCCTTTTTCCCGGGGGCAAGAAAGTGTCTGTTAGAGCAACCCCTCCTGGGGTTAAAAATTTTTATAAAAAAAGAAATGGGGCCCAAAGCCAAAAACATAGTTTCAAAGACTTTTGAAAAAAAATACACCCCCAAACCAAAATTTTAAATAATTTTCGCTCATAGTTAACTTTATTGTTTTTTCTTTTATTTTTCTCTCTTTTTTTTACATAAAAAATGGAGCGAGATTAATGCAGGTAAATTCCTATAAAAAATTAGTATTTAAGTTACCTTATCATGTTATATTTTTCACCTGTTTTTCGCCCTTTTGGTCTTCAGTTTTTCCTTTTAATAATGTTTTCTTTATCCTTTTTAATTAAGGAGGAATAAAGGTCAAAATGCAGGCCACCCATGACAAAAAACCCTTTGGATGCAGTACAATGCAAAAGGGCAACAGCGGGGTAGTCGGGAGGGCCAAAAATAAACTATGAGAAAACCTCGCAATACAAGGCAAAACAAAGGAAAAATTTTTGACCAACCCAATCTTTGAAAAATACTTCAAATAGGGTTTACAGAAAAAGGGGGTTCGTAATTACCGAAAAATGGGGGGGAAAAAAACTAAAAATGGATTTGTACTTGATAGATAAATATGTAACAGCCCAAAGTAATTTAAAAAAAAATCTAAAATTGAAATTATATAACATCATATCAAAAGAACAGGGTAAGAATCAGGGGACCCAAAGGTAATTTTAGTTGTTTTTAAATTTTTTAAAAAAAATGGTATTAATTATTTTTAACTAACATTTCTAGTATTTGCATGTTTCTAGGTTTTTTAGATTTTTTTTTAGCCGTTTCGGGAATTGCTTACAGTCACGCAAAAAGTTTTTTTTGTCAGTAAATTAAATTTTTACATTTTGTAGTTTTGACAATATTAAAAAAATTAGAGTTTTCCAAATTTTTCTGAAAAAAAAACCCCCGGGTACCGGGGGAAAGTAAACATGGTTTTCAAATAAAATATTTTTTAGCATAGTGAATTTTTTTTTTTTGAGAAAATGGGTTAAAAATTTTTTTTTCGTTTTGGGTCCCCCAAAAAATAAACCCCACTTTACGGAAATTTAAAAACCAAAAAACCCAACCGATCCCCAAAGGGGTAAAAAATAAATTTTTTTTTTTTCCCAATAACCCCAAAAACCCGGGCCCTTTTTCCCACAAATCCCCGGGGCAAAATTAAACATTATCTTTAAAGTAATCTAAATTTTTCTTAAATTATTTGCTTTTAGATTTTATACCCACTTTTTTATACCAAAAAAAGTTGTATTCTTTTTCATGGCCCATTTTTCCCAAAATCAACACATAAAAACATTTTAAAAAAAATTTTTCCTTTTTAAAAACAAGATCACGGGTTACTAAAATTTTTTTTTTTGGAATTTGGGCAGATTTTTGGGTAAAAAATTTGAAGGGTTTGGGGTTTTTTTTGGTTTCCATACCTAAAATTAAACCTTGTAAGGATTCAAAAACTTTTCTAAATTTGTTAACTTTGTTATTTGGTTATGGATTTTAAAATGTTTTAAATTTATTTTTGATAAATGATTAAACTAGGGGTTTGATCTTTGATTATTGGCTCGCTTTTTTAAAAATTTATGATTTTTTTTTAATTTTTTGCTTGTGTGGAAAAAATTTTTTAAAAAGGCTTAAAATTTAAAATAAAAACATTATTTTGGTTTTTACACTAATTTAAAAAAATATGATGATTTTTTAAGGGTTTTATATGGTTGGCCGTTAAAAAAAAAAGATTTTTGGGGTTTTTGGGGAAAAAAAAAAATTTTTTCTAATGGGAAATGGGGGAAAAAATTTAGTGAAGGCTTATTTGGGTTTTAATTAAAGAGTTTAATTACAAAAATAACAATAAAAAGGGTAAAAAAAGTTGGGGTAATTAAAGGGCGACAAACCTTAAGTAAAAAATTTGATTTTTTTACAAAATAACTTATTTTGAGCTTTTTGTTAAGAAAAAAAGTGTATTTTTTAACTAAAATTCTAAAAATAACAAATAAAACAAATTGGACCAAATGGTTTTTGGGCCAAAAACCCCCTAATTACTGTTGGGCCAACCCAAAAGTTTTTTTTAAATTTGACTTTTTGACCAAAAGGGTATTGAACGATTTTAAAAAGATTTTTAGTAATTGAATTCGTTATAAAAAAAATGTGTTTTGGGTTAAAAATGGAAAATTGGGCTTATTTGAGAAGTTTCGGCCCCAATGAGCCATAAAAATGATAAAATTGATTTTTGGAAAATTTTTCCCTCGCGAAGTTAATAATAGTTAACAAAGCGATAAAATAACGATAACTTTTTTTGGGAAATTGTTTTGAGACGTTTAGTCTCCGAAAGGGTAAAAATTGACATTTTTACTAAAAAACATTGAGATTGACTTTTGTTGACTTTTTGACAAAAATTGACTTTAACGTCGAAACCTAATGTTAATACTTAAAAGTGAAGATAACAATAATAAACTACGAAAATATTCACGGCACTTGATATATATATATCACAAAAGTATTTTTGCATCGAAACTAATTGTGAAATTTTTTGAGTAAAAATTGCAACACGTGAGATAAACGGAAAGTTGTATAAACGAATGGGTATGCCCAAATTTTCAAAAAAATCCAAACTTAGAATATTTTTTGAAAATACTTAACTTAAAGTAAACTTTATGGAATTATTTAACAAAATTGTTTTCTTATAATAAAGTTGCAACCAAAATAATAAACGATGTTTCTAAATATATAATTTTTCACTAACTATATCCTTTTAAACCATTCTTCAAAACTAATTTAATTAATCTCTATTTAATTAAATATATGAGGAATTAACTTATAATATATATATATATATATATATATATATATATAATTTATATATAATAATTTAAATATATAATATAAAACTTGTACATTTAAATCGCGAATACTAGCAGGGAAATGTTCCCGTTACGTATTTTCCCCCCCATGCACTTTCACCATGAGCTACCCCCCAAAAGTTTTCAATAAAAAATCGTTTTGAAAAATATTTTACCCAAAAGCAAGCAAGAAACACAAGAGCATTGGTCAAACGTAAACTTTTCAAATAAAAATAAAGACACATGAGACAACACGTTTTTTCTAAGACTTACCGTATGATTTAGGTGTTGGTCGGCGCGGTTGCATTATTTGATTTATTTTTTATTTGTGTCATTGAAGGTGAGTTTATAGCCCCATTTTATATGATTTTTGTTTTTATAAGTTGGGGGGAGAAACATGCAAAAATGTTTTCATGGACCCGAAATGAATTTGCTTTTGAGATCACACAGTATGCAGAAACCTAAGTTTGCTGAATCCCATTTTGTGCCCACTATCATCTTCCCTTAATTTTGTTTAGGAAGCCGTTTGTTATAAAAAAGATTCTATTTGGGAGTGACGTCCCGTTCGATTGGCTCGCTAGCCAAGGCGAACGATACCAAGTCGGGTTTTTTGGGCGAGGGGTCTGGGGATTAACACTCGCGGGCAAACCCTTATTTATTTTGCTAATGCTAGTGTGCTGCATTGTCTTAGCATCGGTAGGATGAGGCTTAGTGTTTTCATAAGGATAGTGTGTATTGCTGAATTGTTTTTTTGATATTGTATTGGTCCAATGAGTATTTATTTTAAACCTATGAACTCACCGTGTTAGTGCTTTTTGCATGTTTTTTCAGGAAATGAGGTGCGTTTAGCCGGGTGCAGTGATGGCGTCGGTCCAAATAAATGATGGAAATTTTTTTAATGCGTTTACTCTGACAACTGGACCTTTTTTTTAAATTTTAAATGGGCTTATTTTCATCAAAATGAATTTTTGTAATGTTTCATGACTTAACTTATGTAATATATTTTAAAAAAGATTTTTAATCCGTTCCCTATATTTTTGTGTTGTGATTTCAATCCAGTAGCACCCAAAACTGTATGCTTCCGCGAATATTATGATTTTGGGGGGTGTAAACAGGCGAATATAATGTAGAGATATTGACTAGTTACCCAAGAATCAATCTAGGGTCTGTATACAGGATCTCATTCACAATCCTTCGCCCCAAAACCATACGGTTTCAATCATTGAATATATTTTGTAATACTTCAAACATAAGTATTACCTTCCCACTCTTGCTTCAGAAGCTCCCCCAAGATATCATGCAAGCACTTGGACCCTCCAGCCTTTTTTGAGAGTAAAGTGCACATAGGAAATCGGACTCGCCATGATTCAAAGATTAGACAATGCAACCTCCAATACAAATAATAAAGAGACTATATAAAGCAAACATTGTATGATATTACAATTAATAATAGATGTATGATATTACAATTAATATTAAATGTTAAAGTGAACCGAATGATGCGCGTGTGCGTATACTCTAATTTATACCTACGGTATGTCGTTGTGGTTTTAGCAGTATTCAAGTTTTAAATTTATATTTAGCCGACTTATCAATAACACACACACTTTAACGAGCAGTGTACCCAGTCAGTATGAATATAATGGTAAGTAGAGTGTCGATCACTAAGAGTGGAACGTATTATCTAGTTATTCTAATTAGTATTTTAATATCTTAAGTTAGCTATACAACCTATTCTAACGCAAGGGGGTTCAGTCTGAGAGACTGGCACGATTTGGTTTCAATTAAATAATAAACTAAACCAATAGGCACGAATCAGCGAATAGCACACACGTACACAGATAAATACTCGAGACAATAAGAAGACCTGTCCTGATAGTTAAGTAGCTTGTCACTTGTTTTATTGCTAGTTTTATATGAAGTGTATAGTTCGATGCAACGCACCGAGATTAAGTCCTTTCTCGTTGGTTCTAATCTTATCGGCGAGTAAACCCTTAATGATTACTTATGACTATCCTATTTATCTTTCTTCCTACTTTTCTACAGACGATAGAATGCATAGGCGATCTAATAAATAGGCGAGGGCAGAGGCATGGCGACCCGATCAACGCTCAGCTAGACACAGAGGTTATCACTGCACTAATAAAAGTCACCAAAGACATCAACATATAAACTTTAATTAATGGGAAAGCAGTTTTAAGGGAGTGCAACCTTTCCGTTGTCACATTACACAAGCCACCAATCCTGATGAATTAAAGTTTACTAACACAATAAAACAAAACTACTTAATGAATTAAATACATGCAGGACCTTCTTACAGCTCTTGTATCTTCGTTCAAGGTGTGTCTTGTGCTGCTACTTCGACTGAATTCGTCCTAGGGTTTCTTCTGTTTCGTCCTTTGTATATATTATATGTATATCCCCCAAATTCGTCTGGTCTTGGGGTATTTATAGTTTCTGTCTGAGGGTAAGATGCGGCGCATCTAATAAGTAGATGCGGCGCATTGACTTAACTTCGCGTGGGGTCCAAGATTAATATATTCAGGAATATTCGTACACCGCCAGAAGATGCGGCGTAACTCCATTCTTAGATGCGGCACATGTCCTTGCTGTCTTGGATCGTATCTTGTGAAATCTTGATAGTGATGCGCCGTATGTAATAAGTAAGATGCGGTGTATCTGGAGCAGAATGTCTTGATCTTGTACATTTCAGTAGACTCTTAACTTCTTGCTTGTTTTGCTCCATAATTAGTCCAAAATCGCCAAGTTTTACCAAATGCTTGTTTTTACCTGAGAATTACAAAAGTAAACATTAACGTATCAATTCTCACAGATAATATAATAAAACAAGTCAAATAAATAGGATAAATGATGATAATAAAAGGTACTTATTTGAGTTCATCAAATATCCCCCCACTTGAACTTTACTTGTCCCCAAGTAAACATTAGAATTAATCTTATGAAAATGTATCCTAAAAGATATTAGGATTTATTTTTATATTTAAGCATGTATTCATTTTTGTCATAATTCACACAACCAAACACTTAACGAATTAGAAGTAAAATAAAATAATTTGATAAAAGCAAATCTAATCGTTTAATTGTCCAGTCGTGACGAATATTCTATCATAGGCTTGGCAAGTATACACATCTCCCCACTAAAGCCAAGGAATAACAAGTCTAAAGCGGTAAAAAGGGTTTGTAGGCTTAAGGGTTAATCATTCTTCTTAATCTCTATCGATCTCAAATTCCAGAAAAGGCGACAAAATAACAAATACATGATCGAATCCACGAACACGATACTTGCAATTGCTCAAATCCTTAACTCGAATAGGCTAAAGATAGGACCAAGTAATCTTCACCAATAATATTATATCAAAAAGGGCGACAAAATCATAAATACATAGCCGAATCCACGACTACGATACTTAAGATTGCTCAAATCCCTAATCTCAATAAATCAAAGGTTTGGATAAAGAATAATATAGGGTATGGATAATATTTGGGATACAAATTGGTGTAAAATGAAAAATAAACAAAACAGATAAATTAAAATCCTAAGTGTGGTTAATCACTATCCCAACCATCCCATGAATAAGACTCATATCACTGAATAACTCACGCTTTAACACTTGAAACACACGCTTTAGGTAGACACGAATTATACTCAACAAGATCTTAATCAAAGAATATCCTTTAGTTGGCGTTCCCATAACGTTCAACTCCCATTCAATCCATAGATATAGTATACAACAAATAGTGGTGATATCGACCACTTAATACAAAACTTTACATAAGTTGGTAAAAACAAACTTCCAACTTTTCCTTTTTTCTTTTTCTTTTCTTATTTTTTCGATTTTTTTTTTTTTTTTTTTTTTTTTTTTTTTTTTGACATCAACATAGATGTGTAAAATTTCACCACATCACTATAATGATAACTCTGGATAATTTTTCCATACTTTTCATGACTTCAGAAATAACGGTAATAGTGAAAGTAGTAAACACACGAAAAATAAACTCAAAGATATACAATATTTACTTTCACTCCAATTGCATTGTGCAATTTCCCGACCTAACCAAAGATAATGAATTACGCACGCGAACACAGGTAATGTAAGGAAACACACTTTGCCTAAAGCAATTAACCAACCACGGATTTTAATCTACAGGGTAGGCTAAGGTGTAAGGGTGTAACGAAACATTATAACAAAGGTGTAAGAAACGAAAGGAATGGCTCTGAGTGTTTTTCTAGGGGTATCTTACTCTAAAAATGAGAGTAACAAAAGGGTTTATACGGGGGTTAACTAACCAGTGTAGTTAGCTAATAATACATAACATTTATAGGCTTTTTGGGTGTAATCCTAGAAATTTACCAATTTAGACAAGTCATTCCAATTATATAAAATAATACTTATTATGGTGGTCTCGAATAGTATACAAGCCAAGTTCTAAAGTTTACAAGTCACCGGCACACTCATAGATTTGTGAATTTTGAAAAATCACAATTTTTGAAAATAACGTTATGTGTGCAGCTATGCAACTTAGACTTTAAACAAAAACATGCTAAAAATTTTAAATTTTGATATATTAAGCACATTTTAAGCATAATTTTTGAAAAAGTTTAGGACAAGTAAGTGTTCTAATTCTCCAATCCCCCCACTTAAGTTAAACAACGTCCTCGTTGTTTGTATAAAATGTTAAAAACTGGAAAATAAAAGAATTAGAACAGAAAAACTCCCCTGAGATTTGCTCGGTATGATCCTCCCTTATTTGTATAAGAGCAAAAATCAACTTCTTGTGGATTAGAACGTTTAAGCTTCATATTTGATGTATCCACAGGAAATGCAGGAATCTATAATACCATCAAGACTTTAAACACACCTAAGTTAAGAAGGTTCAAACTTGCATAATACATTAGTAGTTAGTAAAAATAAAAATGTAAAAATTAAAACTGAAAATCATCAGGTCAGTCGATGCGCCGTATCTTATGGAAGAAGATACGCCGTATCGAGCCTGGAATAATTACGGGTCAGAATAGAAGATGTGTCGCATCCTTAACCAGGGATGCGCCGCATTAAATAAACTGATAATAAGTTTTAAAGTCGAAAACTAAAAAATGCAGAAAAATAAAGTAAGATATGACCAGTGCAGGAGATGCGTCGCATCTTGGAATTGAGATGCGCCGTATCTGCTGCGGGCCTGACTGACTCGACACAGAACAGAATAGTAAAAATTTTCCGGGTTGTCTCCCGGTCAGCACTTGTCTTTATTCCAGAGTCTTCAAGTTAGACTCACGTTCAGCTCTTCATTTAGTTCTTGTCACGGTCCATCCTTCTTCTTTCATCCGAAAGATGTTCCCGTATAGCTCCGCAACATTTTCTTCCGTTCGACTTAATCTAGTATAACTCTTGGTCTTCGTCGCAACATATTCCTCATCTGGTCCCAAAGAGTATTTAATGACTTTGAATTTTTCAGAAATAATCATGGGTGGCTTATTATAAGGGATCCCAAGTAGTTGACACTTTCTTTTGATGAATTCTTCTTCGTCTTTATCAACAAACTTAAAATAAGGATCCTTAATCAAATAATCGTCAAGTTCATCAATTAGTGACTCATTGTTATTATCATCTTGAATTGCCTCCCACTCTCTTTCCAATTCCCATTGTAAGCGTCGACTAAGCTTAGTGTAATCATCAAATTGTTCATGCACCCATTCCCAGAAAGTAGTGTTCGATGTCCCCTTAAGTCCTTTCAAGTATTCGATTCTACCCTTTTCTTGCAAAGCCTCCGCTTTTTGTGGGCAGTCTTCAACATTTTCATACCACTCATAGTCTTCAAAGGTTACATCGTTTCCAACCCGTTTCATTCCAATTATACTTCCCCCATTACAGGTTCCATCATTCTTATAATCACAGGTCGGCCATACACTACTCCCGTCCTTGAAACAGAAAGGTGAACAAGTGTGATTAATGTGCTCAAATTCCCATGGTTTATCCCAAACCCATGGTATTTGGTCATTCCATTCGTAGTACCAGGTGTTTTTGAAATCATCATAAGTTTTGAATCCTGGTAGATCTCCAGTTAGCACATCATCGTCGACTTGAAGAAGGTAATTAAATTCTTTGAATTGTTTGCACAAAGGTGTCTCATAATTGAACAGATCAATGTCTATGCTGAATAATTCTTCAATGCCCTCATTGATTGTTGAATCATTAAGTGACGACCCATAGTCACTCTCTACTTCTTCATCTTCTCCTCTCATCCAATATACCCATAACGCATCTTTAGTAGCTCGATCCATGCTCTTATGGTTATTGAACTTACTAGCCAACCAATCTGAAAAATCAACATTGTTAGGATCGTGGTCAACGTCAAAGCAAGCTTTTCCAATCATTTTCCTCCTTATCTCCATGAACTCGTTAAATTGTTCCCTAAAACTCCGTGTCAACCATGAGGTCACAATGCGTTTGATTTCATTTACAGGAGCAAATTTAGGATTACCGTATTTAAGTTCAAGCCATTCTTCGAGGGAGATGTCCATCAACCTTACCAACCTGCCATGAAATAGTAACTCCGCCACAGCATAAATTCTTTCATCGTCCAGATAGTTCTCATTTAATCCCCAGTACTGTTCGGAATAAGGCATGTAAGAGATTTGTATAGGTTGGGCATTGCCTCCACCACAGCTTTTATTGCTTGAGTTCATGTATTCAATTTGGAATTTCCCATCATTCCCTTCGATAGTAGTCCAAGACAATCCTTTAGATTCAATGATGGGCCATAAGAGTAGCAATTCATCTTCAGTGTAGCTCATTAGTAAATCATAAGAGAATATCTCATCTTCAATATTGCTTAAGCGTTTAAATTCCTTATAAGTAGCTTCAAGAGGGGTTTCCCAAGAAAATGAATCGGCATCAATCATGAGCACATTGAAGTTGACATCATCAAAAACTTTCACTTCGAATGAATCCGAAAGCAAGAGTTCCTTAGCAAGATATCCGTTCACTGACATGTCTTCCATAGCAAAACCTGACATCATAGGTAAAATCTTCAGTAAGATTTGTTCGCTAGAAGAGAAATTAATGAATTTAGAGACGGATATAAGAATAAAAATAGCTGATATCTGCAGACGATGCGCCGTATCCAAAAAGTTGGATACGCCGTATCTTATAATCGTTAAAATTTAATCAGACTTTATTCAGAAAACAGATACGCCGCTTATAAAGTAGAATGCGCCGTATCAGTTTTAAATCAAAAATCGATATTTATTTAAAATTAAATGCGTCGTATTAACAAAAGTTAATGCGTCGTATTTTCGTTACGTTTCAAAATACAAGATTTTTGATTCAGAAGATACGCCGTATCGATAAAAATCGATGCGTCGTATCTGTTTAATAATTCGAAAACTGTTTTTAATTAAAATAATAGATACGCCGTATCTGTAAAAACAGATGCGTCGTATGGCGTTATCGTTTAGAAAAAAAATTCTTATTAAAAACAGATACGCCGTATCTTGGGGAAAGATGCGTCGTATCGAATTAATTAAACGCGTTGTATTTTATAAAAATTAAACGCAATATGCCATATCTATGAAAATAGATGCGCCGTATCGTTTGAATAAGCTCAGTACAACGATAGCAGAACACAGAAAATACGAAAAATAAAAACAAATAAAATCAAACCAAAATAAACAAAAATAAAAGAAAATAAAAACACACAAAAACAGAAAATATGCAAAATAATACAATGAATGCAAATAATCTAATATACAACAGAGTTAGCGGTTAGATTAAAAATTAAAAAGAAAAACCTAATTAAAATACTAATCAAATTAACAGATAATAACAATTCACTCCCCGGCAGCGGCGCCAAAAAACTTGATGCGCGTGTGCGTATGCTCTAATTTATACCTACGGTATGTCGTTGTGGTTTTAGCAGTACTCAAGTTTTAAATTTATATTTAGCCGACTTATCAATAACACACACACTTTAACGAGCAGTGTACCCAGTCAGTATGAATATAATGGTAAGTAGAGTGTCGATCACTAAGAGTGGAACGTATTATCTAGTTATTCTAATCAGTATTTTAATATCTTAAGTTAGCTATACAACCTATTCTAACGCAAGGGGGTTCAGTCTGAGAGACTGGCACGATTTGGTTGCAATTAAATAATAAACTAAACCAATAGGCACGAATCAGCGAATAGCACACACGTACACAGATAAATACTCGAGACAATAAGAAGACCTGTCCTGATAGTTAAGTAGCTTGTCACTTGTTTTATTTCTAGTTTTATATGAAGTGTATAGTTCGATGCAATGCACCGAGATTAAGTCCTTTCTCGTTGGTTCTAATCTTATCGGCGAGTAAACCCTTAATGATTACTTATGACTATCCTATTTATCTTTCTTCCTACTTTTCTACAGACGATAGAATGCATAGGCGATCTAATAAATAGGCGAGGGCAGAGGCATGGCGACCCGATCAACGCTCAGCTAGACACAGAGGTTATCAATGCACTAATAAAAGTCACCAAAGACATCAACATATAAACTTTAATTAATGGGAAAGCAGTTTTAAGGGAGTGCAACCTTTCCGTTGTCACATTACACAAGCCACCAATCCTGATGAATTAAAGTTTACTAACACAATAAAACAAAACTACTTAATGAATTAAATACATGCAGGACCTTCTTACAGCTCTTGTATCTTCGTTCAAGGTGTGTCTTGTGCTGCTACTTCGACTGAATTCGTCCTAGGGTTTCTTCTGTTTCTTCCTTCGTATATATTATATGTATATCCCCCAAATTCGTCTGGTCTTGGGGTATTTATAGTTTCTGTCTGAGGGTAAGATGCGGCGCATCTAATAAGTAGATGCGGCGCATTGACTTAACTTCGCGTGGGGTCCAAGATTAATATATTCAGGAATATTCGTACACCGCCAGAAGATGCGGCGTAACTCCATTCTTAGATGCGGCGCATGTCCTTGCTTTCTTGGATCGTATCATGTGAAATCTTGATAGTGATGCGCCGTATGTAATAAGTAAGATGCGGCGTATCTGGAGCAGAATGTCTTGATCTTGTACATTTCAATAGACTCTTAACTTCTTGCTTGTTTTGCTCCATAATTAGTCCAAAATCGCCAAGTTTCACCAAATGCTTGTTTTTACCTGAGAATTACAAAAGTAAACATTAACGTATCAATTCTCACAGATAATATAATAAAACAAGTCAAATAAATAGGATAAATGATGATAATAAAATGTACTTATTTGAGTTCATCACCGAACTTACTACTTTAATGATGATTTGTGCTCTTTATGGGATTGCTTATTCTTCACAGGATCTTTGTGCCAAACCCTAATAGATAGATCCCAGTTACCAGTATGAAAGGGAAAAAAAATATGCCTACCCCCCAAACTTATACATTTTCTTTTTTCACCAAAGTTATAAACATTACCTTTTTTCACCCAAGTTATAATTCTCAATTTCTAATACAAAAGTTATATTACTTTTTCAATTTATTGCCTAAAAAACAACGAAGTTATGAAAACACAAAATGGTATACGACACCTTCACTTCCTATCATGTCATCTTACTACCATGTCGAATTTACATTACCTATTAGTTCTTACAAATGCATGCATTTCCCAATACATCGTAACACACTAACCTAACATAGTAACTTCTTGCCACTTTTTTTTCGGCCAACCTGCGTATGCAAAGACCCCGCGGCAACGCGCGGGTTTACAACCTAGTTTTAGTACATAACTCGCATTTTAAAAAGATAACTCCCTCCAAACCCTTAATCAAGAGTTTAAACTTTATGTTTGAAAACATGCTAAATTTAAAGGGAGCTTAATACTAGTGATAAAGTTATAGATCTAAGGTCCTACAAGTGGTAAAATAAACAAACGAGTTCAGATCTGAGCTTAAGTACTCTAATAATAATATTTGTGTTTATAGGAAATGTATTCAGATATGATGGAGGAAAAGTATGGGGCAGACAACGCAAGTCATCGTCGTGTTGGTGATCGGGAGATATGGGAGCGTGCTTGTAGTGGATCCTCTAAAAAAGGAAGATTTTTTGGGGTTGGTACATCGAGCACGCCAACCACTTTCAGCTCTTCAGCTCATCATTCTAGTATAGCATCTTCAGATGAGGTATGTTTTATCCGCTCCTAAATTATATCATATTTTGTTAAAGTATTTAAAGTTGGGTTATAATGGTTCATCTACTGATCTTATTGGTGATAATAGATTCTGATAGGTTGCAATGGGTTAATGGGTCAAATTGGGTTAATATGAGTTATAACGAGTTTATGGGCTGGATTAGGTGTTGTAACAGGAATATCAAAAAAGAATTATACAATTGTATAATCAACAACATCATCATCGGTATATAGGAATCCATTTACTATATGGTTCACTGCAGCCAATTGTTTGAACTCGGCTATGTTTCCTCCTAAGTCAGTGATTTGTATTTAGTAGCCTTTGTGCATGTGTATGTTCAGTAAATATATCACATAAAAGCTTATGAAATTGGTCTTTTAAGTTATCTACAAATAATAGAGGAACTCTCAATAGAAAAAGAAAAAGTCAAATGAACATTTGAGAGCTTTTTTTGTTGTGATTGCAGCAAGTTGGCTGCATGTTATTGCAGCCAAGATATCTCCAATTTTAACATGTTATTATATTTGCAGGTTGAGAGTTTGAAAAAAGAACTTAAAGACCAAGCAAAGGAAGCTAAGGAACGCGAACTAGCTGCCAAGAAACGACAAGAGGCTGCTAAGGAGCGAGAAAGGGAGGCGGAGGAATGAGTTAATGAGCAAGTAAAAGAGATCACTAAAATGCTGGAAACACTCAAACCACCACCTTCAGAAGTTATTTCTAAAATAGTACCCTGCACTCTCAAACATAGCAGCAGAAACCTAGCAGGTTGAAGCACTCTCAAACATAACAACAAACTTCTGACCTAGCAGCTGAAACATTTTTCCTTTCATACCCCATCAGTGCAAGGTTTTCAAAAATTGTAGAATTTGGAAGACTTTCAATTCCTTCAGCATCTACTAGATGAAGAATTTCCCAAACAGATGCCTCAGTAATGAGAATCTTCTGCCCATCCACAAGGGCATGTATCTGTGTTTTCCCATCAATAGTTTTGACCTTAGCAGTAGCCCAAAACTGTTTGATGTTGGAAATATATAGGGTAGGTTTTACTGTTAATGCATACTTAATATGAGTAGCATTAAGAAAATCAATGATTTCAGAAAAAACCTTCACTTTCTTTGGGTTTTTGCAAAAATGCAACCATGTTATGTTGATCAGCAAAAGACAGAGTCGACATTGTGAATTATGAAAAATTGTGTAGGGTTTTGCTGGTTTTTGCAATTAATTGATAAAAACGAGTTAGGGTTTATGTTTGAGAGAGTTTTGATCGGATAAAAACAGTTATTTGAATAATTGAAGGATATAAACCCTTAATCGTTCATATTTCTAAAACAGTACCCTGCACTCTCAAACATAGCAGCAAAAACCTAGCAGCACTAAGTTAGGCTTAGCAGCACTAACTTATGCTTAGCAGCATGAACTCAATTTCCACTCCTAGCATCTTATTAATCAATACTCCAGCACTTTTGTCAGCTTATCCTGCAAAAGATTAGTCCAAAAACACCAAAACACAAACAATAACATAGTTCAAAAGAAACAGCTAATCTACAACAATTGATAGAAATTAAAGTTAATTGATAAATACTAGAATACAACTAAAAAATCACCGATGTCGGTGTGCTTCATGGTGGCTGCATAGGCACCCTTTATGATTTAAAAAATCCCATACCCAAAAATGCTTTGATATTCTTGGGTCCATTTATTTTCATCATCATCACTATATCAATTGTTACGTGAGACCGTATCAGAATTGTTACGTGAGACCGTATCTGGAATAAATTTACAGTTTATAAATTAGATAACTATTTAGAACATGTGTCAAGATAATAACAAAGATTACTTCAAAATAATTTATATGTTATTGGAATGACATAAATAAAGGAAGTAATTGATTAACTTGAAATTACTATCGAAACCAAGAGGTGGTGTTTATGATTACTTTAGTTAAACATGGTTATGTTTTATTGTAAAGTCACAAACATGAAGTCTTTTAATTGTTACAGGATTTGCTATAATATAAAGTAAGACATATACATGAAGTCATTGAAAAATGACTTATAACGTATAGTGGGATTATAGTTGTTTATGTTGTCTTGATGAGACATGGACATGAAGTGACTTGGTCACAAGGTACTTGGGTTGTAAAGCATGCAATTGGCTTGAAAATTCTATTATACCATTAAGATGACTTAGTTGGTAAATAGATAAGCCGAAAGATATATGTTCATTGTTAATACAAATATCGTACTAAAAACGTTATTTATATTTTACGATCTTTGCTTAAGTTTTGTTCATGACAAACACAAAGTATATCCCTTAAAGCAAATTATAAATACTAGTTAAAGTCTTTTTCAAAACACATCTTTCATTTAACATGATCACTAATATTGTATGCATATACATAAGTATTTCCTTAAAAGGAAACTTTAAATAGAAAATTACAAAGTGATATCATGGTATACATCACAAATACAATCTTGGTAAGATTGTGTGATATCTTGATTAGATACTCAAGTTATATAGTTGACATTGGAAGATATTGATTTGACAACACAAGGATGTGGAAAGATATTGAGGAGATCTCATGAGCAACATTAGCTGTCAAATCCACGGATCCAAATCCATACACAGACGGATCCCTTATGAGGGATCCGCCGGATCCGTGGGTGGTATACCAGGTTTGCCTATAAATAGCAGACTTGGCATTTGAACTAATCGTCCACTTAGAAAAGAAAAACATATACATTCACTTTAGTTACTAACCACAGTAGATATATCTATATCATTGATGTTTCTTTTGTAGCAAAGAAGATCAAGATTAACAAGCTTCAAACAAGCAGACTGTTTGCAAGTTGTAGTATAGGTTCTGTGTAAACACTTTAAGTGTTTCTTATCATTTGTATCAGTTAGATCAGTGAGTGTGGTTAGTGCTTTAGTCCTCAAAGCACAAAGAGTGTAGGGAGTGGTTGTACCCTTGTAAAGAACTCGACATCTAGCTTAGTGTCGGTAAAGTATTTAGGCGACGTCAGGTTGGTTCTGCCTAGTGAAAGAACCCGGTGTTTAGCTTAGTACCGGAAAAGGAAGTAAGCGACGTGTAAAGGTTTTCTCCACCTAGAAGGGAGTTTGTTTCTTAGTGAAAGATATCTCTCGAATAAGTAACTCGAGGAAGTGGAGTAGGGCAAGGATAAGGATCTCTTGCAAGCCGAACCACTATAAACACTTGTGTTATGTGGTTTGATCTTTCATCTCTTTATCTTTCATTTATATTGTGCGATAACTTAATTTGTGATTGTTTCCTTTGAACTAACAAATAACAAAACAAATTAAACTTGAAAAACGGTGAAAACTATTCAACCCCCCTTCTAGTTTTCCACAATTGGTATCAGAGCTACGTTACTCAAGATTTTTAAAATAAATTGTATTTTAAAACTTGAAACGATCAAATCGATTTTGAAAACTTTAAAAAAGGGAAATCCTTGCAAAGATCACCAATCTTTAAAACAAATAGCTTTTCGGAAAATACATTTTTGAAATGTCAAAACACTCAGATCTAGAAAATGAAACTTTTGATAGTACTTTAGCTAGACACAATATTTCACCTAAAGCTCTTGATGAATCCATTTCTAGTAAGTATTTTGACAGGAAATGTATAAAAGATCTTAACCCAAAATGGAAAGCTAAAGCAACTATTATTGAAGATTCTACGGATCATTCAAGGATGACACTGGACGAGCTCATAGGATACCTCAATGTTCATCTTGCAACAATGGAAAAAGATGCGGAGATACCTAAAGGAAAAAAGGAGATAATAGCCTCTAGCACTATATCCAGATCTAGTGAAGGTAACAAAGACATGCTAAATGATAACAAAGTGGATCTTATGGCTAACAAAACAGAAAAGGTACCCTCTGACTCTTCATACATGTTTAATAACTATGACACATTAGATATAGAACACAATAGATTGAGTAAGCTCATTATAAACGTCATAAACAAAAATAAGATCTTGAAAACCAAAGAGGAATACTTGATAAATAAAATACATAAGTTGAAAGAAAAAGTTAAAAGTTTGGAAGACAATATGGAAACTAAATGTTGTGCATCATGTCAAGAAATAAAACTTAAATTAGAATTGCATAAACTCACACTAAGCAAATACATAAAACAAAATCTCAAGTTTCAAAGATTCAATAAACACATAAACTGTGCAGGTGACACTATGAGAATTCTTAAATCATCTCATGGTAGCTTCAAGCCTGATTTCATGAAAGATGGTCATTTAAGTGATTTTGAAAGTCACACGATAAAAGAAAATAAAATCACACCAACTGAGTTGGTAACCCACTGTTGGTCCATGAAATTGAGTAATACAAGAACAGCTTCATTGATAAGAACAAATTGTTACAAGATTACTCAAAACCTATTAGATTACATGATAACATCTTCAACTTCTTAAAGGGGATACTTTCGGTATGGTATCCCCTTAGGTGAGGGTTTATCCTCTTTTGGTGAAAAATAAACTCTCACTGATCCAAGCTATGCTTGTGATTCAGTGAGAGTGATGATCCTATCAACTAATACACTATGTGTATTCTTTTTGTTTGTTTAGGAATCCATACTAAATCTATTACAACACAGACTATATATACACAGGTAAACTAGACAAAGTCAAATGGGGTAGGTATGAGTATACATCCACTTGCTATGAGTTGACATCCACTTGCTATGAGTTGTCATCCACTTGGTGTGAGTTGTCATCCACCAAGTGGTCCCTCTTCATCTTCCTCTTTTGTACTTTGTCTGACTTCTATCTTTTCTTGTAGGAGTTCGTGCCCATATTTTCAGTCTGCATTGTAGAGATAGCATCTTCAGAGTCACTGAGACATTTGTCAATTCTCAGTGATACTGGTGTTGTTTGTAGCTCGTATACTTTACTCACTGACACCGTATCAGTAAGTAAATGTTTCTTCAACAACGGGCTTTTTACAACACTCACTGATTTCTTTATCAGTGAGTAACCCACTATTTTATCAGTGAGTTAGGCTATTTTATGTTCAAATCTTGTCAGGGAACTTGGGTCAAATTCTTGACCCAACACCCACAGATCCCACGGATCCAAAACTTTGGATCCGCGTAGTATTAACAAAGGATCCTTGAGTACAATTGAAAAACAGAAAAATCAACATTGAAGAAAGACTAATTCTAAAATGATCAAAGATAGAGATGTAGTTAAAACAACAGTAGAATCATCTTCATACATAGGAAATGAGCTTAGTAAACAAATACCATTTGACTGTCTCGGAGATATTAGTGAACCATGGTAATATGTTGTTTAACCCAAAACGGACCCATGAGATATTGGGGACCAAACACTCAAGTTTTCTTTAGGTATGCTTAAAAGGATTTGGTCTTTATAATCTCACTTAATCCCAAGATACATTGATACAATGGTATCTTCTCAAATCACAAAAGTGCTCATCTCGATCAATAGCACTCTTGGTATTAATCATCAAAAAAAGGTATGAACTCTCATAATTCTACTCATGATGATTATTCTCATAGATAATTCATGATTTCATAACTATTTCTTTGTGGTATGATTAAATATTACTACCTATGTGATAATAGAAATTCTATGTATATAAGATAGTATAAAGTTTTTTTAAGCCTTTACTAAAACCGGATATATTATCTTAAGACAAATGTTGTCTCATATTCTTGTACTTTATCTCAACACTTAGGTAATACCCATACATGGATAAGTTCAAAGAACTTGCAAGGACTCTAACCAAGATAAAAATTAATAAACACACTTGTAATTATCACATCCATGAAAGTTTCTAAGTAGGTTCTAACTTAATTATTCATAACCTTGAGATATCTTGAAAGTACTTAGGAAGAAAATTAATTTTAGGAAAATCTCACCATATTATAAAGGTTTATCTCTCCAAAACTCATAAAGGTAATACATAGGTCTAAACAATGTTGTTTGTGATAATGTTCTAATCCCATCCATTAGAAAACATTTAGATTAAAATAATTTAGTTTTTTTTCTAGAATCTAAGTAAGCTTGAAATTCTAGAAATAAGAGCATAAATCAAAGCTATCTAATTTAATTTGAAAAATTTACGAACATATAGGAAAAGCATATTCTCCTATTCACGTACACACTAGCTTGAGCAAAACACCTTAAAGTCATGAAAACATAAAACAAACTTAGTAGAACCCACTCTTCGTTAAGAAAAATTTCATCTCCTTATCAAGATATGCTATGATCAAAAATCATGTATGATAAGTAAAACTTCATTTTAGAACTCTAAATGCCAAACAACTAGGAATAAAGATGTTTTCACTCATCTCAAATCATTCACATGTAAAACACTCATATTAAGGATCAAAATAGTAAATTCATTAGATAACCTAAAAAGTAGTGATACATTAAGTAGAATATGCTGTCATATAACTAGAACACCAAACCTTGTGTGTGACTATCCTTCTTAGATCATAAAATCATAACAATTAGGTGAATCTCTAAACATGTTGTGTACCAATGTAAGACATTGTACCACAAGTCACTAAGAAACTAAAGTTCCTTGATACTTAAGTGGTTGAGGCAAAGTGTGGAGAAAATACCTGTAGTTTATAACTTTAGTCTCTATTACCAATCTTCTTCTGTTTCATCAACCTTGCAATCATTCATCTCAGCTAATACTTAGCTCAACTGCTTTATCTTTATTTCCGATTTGAATAGTGGATACAATATGTTGTATTGAGAAAGTCTCTCAAAAAGATTACAGTGCTAAATCCTCGTACAAACACTTCATGAAAGAAATCTCCATTCCTTATATAACATACCAAAATTTAGAAGTGCTCAAAACATTCGTCCAAATCTTAGTTTAACCAAAAACAAAAATATCATAACCTTGTTCTGATCCTACGGATCCAATTAATAACAAGGGCGGAACCCTTTTGAAGGATCCGCCGGATCCGTGAGTTGTAAAATCAGATCATGAATTACCAAACACTCCTTACTGCACTACACACTTAATTAAATCTTCAATATCAACTCATAGTCGACTCTCACCATCCCTAAACTCAAAAATTAGGTTCTTCATCTCATATTAACTCGTGCTTGATCACTCACTGTAAGTTCACTAATTCATTTTAATTAGGGTTCATGCATTTTTATTAATTAGACACTACAGATACCTTTCTTCTTGATAAAAGTTAATAGGAATTCCATCTTGTTAAATTTTTTAACAAATCAATACAACCCAATCTTCTAAAACAATTAAACTAAGTTTTCTTGCACATTGTAATAATTTAACAAAAACCCATGAGAAATCTTTTCATGACTAGGCAAAATGAATTTCAAACATTGCTAATACAAAATCAAAACGTCAAACAGGAATGTTTGGGGTATAAAGTGTTTTGTCACAAAACGTGTATTTTCAAACATCATAATAGGTCAAAGATAAACACACCTCCATATTAGTCCACATTTCATGTATCTTAGATTATTGTAACTAAAATTATTAAATTGTCTATGACTAGGAAAATCATGCCTCCTGCCACTAATTATGATCACAAGAAAACTAAGAAGTACCTACCCAAACATCATCAAACAAAAGGACTCACAGAAGCGCAAGTCAAACTTTTCAAAGCTTTAAAAAATCGGTATGTTCATGAGGGTAGAACCGTAGACTCTTCATTTTTAGAAGAAACAAACATTTGTGAACAAATGGGTACCATCCAATTTGACTCACTTCTCGACATAGATGAACCTATCATTCCTCGATTCATTCTCGAATTTTATGCCTCAGTAAAACTAGTTTCTGATGACAATGGATCATTTAGCATCAACTTCAATGTGAACCAAAACTCCTACAATTTTCCTTTAGACCATTTCGGGAAAGTGTTACGTATCCCAAGTGAAGGAACATGCTTCTACTCTGACAAATGTTCCCTAACCATTCTTAATTCAAACTTAGGACGGGAACATCCTTATGATACTCCCCTAACTCCTAAAGAAATTATCCGAGATCATCTTTTCAAAACTAGAACCAATCCAATTAAGAAACTTCGGGGCAAAGATGTCAATCGAGATCCATTTGCCATGGAACTCAATGAACTCAAACCTAAGTTTAAGAGACTTGAAGAAATTCTTAGATCAAATGTCATTAGTACTATTGGTAACAAAGATCATGTGAATGCTGGACTGTGCTATATGCTCTATTGTATTTCAACTCGTCAAAGATTCAATCTTGCTTACTATATCGCCAAAAGGATGGTTGATATACGTGTCCTAGGGAAAACCACATTGCCATATGGAATGCTACTCACTCGTTTGTTCAAAGCTTCCACTCCTATCCTTCCAAATTCTGTTGGTTTTGTCCCAGATTACCCCGAAATCAAACACACCTTTGTCCCTCTTAGTGACCATAGAGTGGCAGTAGGAAAAGGGAAACGAGCTTATCTCTCATCTTCATCTTCATCAGCTAGTGACGAAGATGGACTACCTAACTCAAAGCTCCCACTACTAGACTACTTGAGTCAACTTCCATCTCTAAATAATGAATCTGTAGAAAGCCAACAAACAAAGGGAGTTCTAAAATGTGCAGGACGATGGATGATGAAACTCCGAAAAGATCAAAAGAAAATACTCAAACTATTAAAAGATAAGCGAGAATAAATGAGTGTTTGGAATAGTTGTCCTTTAGATCCTATATGATCATATTTCTATGTTTGTTAAGACATATCTTTAGCACTTTATGCTTATGTGTTTTAGCTCTACTTTAACTGATGATAATGCACATGATTATCAATTTTCAAGACTTATGCCACTGTTTGGCATAACATCATTCATGATGAAGTTTAATGATCAGACTTATTTTCATACATGGTTGTGTTTTATTTTGTGTATGTGAACTGAATATTGCAGATTGATAACACTCGGGGTTATCAATTTTCCAAGTCTAAGTCTCTGTTTGGCTTAACTCATACTACGGTAAGTCTCTAAGAAAGGATTAATCTAAGATCAATCGTGTGTTAATATTATCACTTATAGTTGTTTTGCTACACATATTAGATGTTAAGTAAGGTCTAGGTGAATTTTCGGGTTTTCATCGAAAAACGCAAAATATGACAAGTCTTCTGTTTAGTTTTAGCAATTAGGACACGGATCCGGCGGATCCCAAACTTTGGCTCCGCCAAGGCTTATCGTTGGTTCCGCCATCCGCCTACCTGCGGATTCGGCGGATCCCGAACTTTGGATCCGCATGTGATACAACTTGGATCCGCAGGTTCCCCAGCAAAATTCTTAAACTTTTTCGACTAATCACGATTCTTAAATCTTAGTGTTTAGTATCATTTAGGATTCATTCACTGATAATAATTCATCTTAGAATCATTTAGGAAATCTTAGAAACTTAGAAAAAAAAATTCCCACCAAAATTTAAATTTTTGAATTTTAGGTGTGAGTTACCAAACTGATACAAAGAAGGAACCCTTTTTAGGGATCCGTCAAATCCGTGGAAATATCAAATTATAAGATTTTCCAATATCTCCTTGTATTTACTGCAAATCCACAACACGTCACTCAACCCAAGCTCAATGGATTGACTTCCTTGATATGACCTGCAGAAATCTCTGTTCCAAACCATTAGAAACCATTATGAAATTCAAAGAATATTTTCTTGCAAAATTTGATTTATCTGTTCTATCCCATCACACACAGACTGCACTTACTCCTATTAATCAATCAAATTTAACCCTTTTGAGTCATTTTTCTGCACACTCTTATGTCAACTCCATTTTTATGGTTTGACTTTGTCAATAGGACAAACAACTTTATCTTGTTTCAAGTCCTAGATATTCACACTCATTTAATCCAAACACCAATTTTCATACAATTAAGAAGTATAAATTAGAACCTTAGAGATGATCATAGCACACTAAACCTCCACAAAATTCACATATCATCTCCAGGAAGTTTTCAAACAACCTCACATGTCTAGACCATACAGACGAACGGCTAGAATTAGCGTCAGACCTTATTGGTATGCAAACCCACTTCGTAATGTAACCTTTCCTGTCATATCTACAAACACCACAACAACTCCTATTATGACTCCCATAGTCAACATATCATCTTCTTCAAGATCAACTTCACCCACTACAAATTCATCTAGTACAACAACATCACCCATACACAACACTTCATCTTCTAGAATCACATCAATTATCACCACACCAATTGCCACTATCTCTTCATCGAGTGTCTTCACAACAATTGTCTCCTCACCACAATCATCACCACCTAAAGAAAGAATCTCATCCCCATCTTCAAGCTTACTAGATGTTCCATCACATGACATAATTACCACACTTCAACACTTGGATGAATCAATGTGGATCAATAAAACAAACACTCAAGATGACAACAATCTTGACTCTAACCTCTATGACACTAGTGATTTAGAAACTAAATGACTTGCCTCTATCATGTCATCATCAAAACAAGTAAATTCCACTCCATAGAAGTTTGTAGTATCATCGCAATAATTACTCTTAAGATTTTATCGTCTCTAGGAATCTTCATGTGTAATCTTATGTTTGAGACTTTTGTCACAAACAAATTTTCAATGAATGATTATACTTTAATATAATTAATAGTTATCTAATAGTAACTTGTTTTGACACTAAAATTGATTAATCATGACTCAAGCTTGCTTACAATTTTTTTTAGGCATACAAGATGAACACCTTAGGTTTCATTAAGATTAGTCAATACTATCATTAATACTCGTGCACAATACTTTTAAATCAAGAATCACTTCTTTCACCACCACTACTCCTCCGCTCGGTAATCTCTTCCATGATTTTAGCATATGTGTAAGAACCATCCACATAGCTCAAAGGACATACATTTTTGGTGCACAAGCTCCAAAATAAAAATGAGGTTCATTTTGAATCACATTCTTGAGCATCTTAACGTCATATATCATCCTCCTAAATATAAGCTTTCTAGATTAGTTATTTAGGACCTTTTGGATTGTTGCTTTAGGACTTTTTATTTCTTTCTAGGATGTCTTTTTATTGTACTTGTATCATCATTTCATCATTGTGACTTTTGTCACAAAATTTTCAATATCTATAAATGTGATGTTTTATGATTATGAGTGATCAACATATTGCATATTATCATTATCATTGTGAACTAACATCATTATATAGCCTATATTATACCTTGATTATGATTGCTTTAGGTACAAATAATGATCAGACACTTAGTTTGACTTTAAAAAGTCAAAACATATTGAAAGGCTTGTTTGGAAGAATACTTCACAAGCATTCTACTTCTTCATTGAAGTCATTCATTACTAACACTTCATGTGCAGCATATCATACCCTTCATAGTATACGTTGGTACGCGAGAAGTGAGGAGTATACATCGAGGGGGAGCATTTCATAAGAATTTAATATTCTAACCAATTGTTTTGTAGGTTCATGCATCATTTACTTGTTACTCCATTTAGGGGGAGTATAAAACAAGGGGGAGCTATTAAAGTTCTCAAAATCGCATTCCGATACGCACCTCTTCTTTTTGTTTCGACAAAAAGGGGGAGAAAGGATAAGGATTAAGTTTGCATAATTAGATTCATGCTAAGTTATTCATAATAGTAATCAAAATTTGAATAACTCAAAACTTAATCTATATTTTTAAAATGACTTAAACTATATTTACTTGTTTGCTTAAAAATATACTTTAGGTTTTGTCATCAACAAAAAGGGGGAGATTGTTAATACAAATATCGTACTAAAAACGTTATTTATATTTTACGATCTTTGCTTAAGTTTTGTTCATGACAAACACAAAGTATATCCCTTAAAGCAAATTATAAATACTAGTTAAAGTCTTTTTCAAAACACATCTTTCATTTAACATGATCACTAATATTGTATGCATATACATAAGTATTTCCTTAAAAGGAAACTTTAAATAGAAAATTACAAAGTGACATCATGGTATACATCACAAATACAATCTTGGTAAGATTGTGTGATATCTTGATTAGATACTCAAGTTATATAGTTGACATTGGAAGATATTGATTTGACAACACAAGGATATGGAAAGATATTGAGGAGATCTCATGAGCAACATTAGCTGTCAAATCCACGGATCCAAATCCATACACAGACGGATCCCTTATGAGGGATCCGCCGGATCCGTGGGTGGTATACCAGGTTTGCCTATAAATAGCAGACTTGGCATTTGAACTAATCGTCCACTTAGAAAAGAAAAACATATACATTCACTTTAGTTACTAACCACAGTAGATATATCTATATCATTGATGTTTCTTTTGTAGCAAAGAAGATCAAGATTAACAAGCTTCAAACAAGCAGACTGTTTGCAAGTTGTAGTATAGGTTCTGTGTAAACACTTTAAGTGTTTCTTATCATTTGTATCAGTTAGATCAGTGAGTGTGGTTAGTGCTTTAGTCCTCAAAGCACAAAGAGTGTAGGGAGTGGTTGTACCCTTGTAAAGAACTCGACATCTAGCTTAGTGTCGGTAAAGTATTTAGGCGACGTCAGGTTGGTTCTGCCTAGTGAAAGAACCCGGTGTTTAGCTTAGTACCGGAAAAGGAAGTAAGCGACGTGTAAAGGTTTTCTCCACCTAGAAGGGAGTTTGTTTCTTAGTGAAAGATATCTCTCGAGTAAGTAACTCGAGGAAGTGGAGTAGGGCAAGGATAAGGATCTCTTGCAAGCCGAACCACTATAAACACTTGTGTTATGTGGTTTGATCTTTCATCTCTTTATCTTTCATTTATATTGTGCGATAACTTAATTTGTGATTGTTTCCTTTGAACTAACAAATAACAAAACAAATTAAACTTGAAAAACGGTGAAAACTATTCAACCCCCCTTCTAGTTTTCCACAGTTTATCTTACATATTGTTAAATTATCTTACAATATTAATTCTAATGAAATACCACATGTTTATGGTATGTTCAGTTAGGAGAATCAAACTCTTGCAGCGTTTGATTCAGGATAACTATATCTTATTTTCTTCCAAAAGTTATCAAGGTTAGAATATTGAGTATGGATTGGACATACTTAATAAGACTCCAACCTAGAAGATTAATTATATTATGGAATATGATGAATCACATTAAGTCTTAAAATGAAATTCTGATTTTGTTAAACTTCTGTTGAAGTAGGTTATTAACAGACTAATGTCAGGAATTGTCATTGTGCTTTGTAATATCCAAAAAGAGAACATTGTATTGTTGTTCTATTTGCTGAGTATTTATAGATAGTCTATAAATTACAAAAGGCAAGTGGGAGGGTTTTATATCTTGTAAAGATAAAATTACAAAATACAAAATCTTCTAAAAATACACTATTAAATATCATAATGAGGCTAAACATGTAAATATTAGACCTCAAGATGATGGAATTCTCATTCATAGATTTGCAAGGATATCTCAGATATTTGATTAATATGATGAGGATTATGAGTTACATGATTATGGTAAACCTGATAATCATTATGATGCAATACCAAATATTGAATTGGGTAAATTACTCATACTATGAATGTTAAAATGTTGTCTATGAAGATAATCAATGTTTTGGAAACTTGGTTTATCTTGAATTATGTAGTTAGACTAGATAATGGAGATGAGTTTCTTCAAAGAGAAGGAAAACCCTAGTGGTTTAATTCTTTATGAAAAATCATATGGACGATATTGTACACATATTTAATGCATGTCTTATGACAATATTATTGATCATACTTAAGCAATTAATTGTGATTGAATATTCTTTCCTCGACACATTAAATATATAAATTGTCATACTTATTTTCATTAATTTGAAAAATGACAATGGAATATCAAAACTCTTTCTTGAGTGATTACTTGAGCGAGGACGGTAAGTAATTGAAAGGAGTTTATGAATTCAACTAATCTTTGGAAGTGTACAAAGTGCAATAATTCATGAATGGATTAATGCATGCATCTAGGAGATAAAGCTTGTGTTTAATTATTAAATCCATGTTTTGATTTATAATTAAAATATTCTTGAAAGCTAGTGGGAGTATTATGTTTAATTTCCTAAATCATATATGTTGTATAACATATAGGAAGTAACATTCCATATAAGTAAAATGTTAAGTCTTAATTTGGAATGAAACTTCACTTGAAAGATTTAGAAAATAATACATACAACCTTGGAACAAATGTTTATTATTATTAAACATGTGCGGTAAATAAATCTAATAGAACATGATATATCATTTAGAAAGTCTAAATGGATATGTAGAACATGAACAAAATCTAAGTCTGACTCAAGGATTTTTCATGAACATCATGTTATTGTTGGATCATGCTTGATTGCAAAATGATTTGATAACATTGATATCTAATTGAAAGTTATTAGATAACTAGTGTAATGAATATTCTAATAGAATATGTTTGGATATAGAATTACATCATCAGCCTGGAGTTGCTCCTAGATTCTATGGATGAACAATATGTCAATTGTTGTACAAATTGTCATCGCCTACAAACTTAAAAGTTTGGAAGGCATCAAACATTACACAATAGATATTAAAGTTTACGGAGTTTTAATGAGCACAGTATTGTTTGTATACAATGATGTTGGTTTAATTGAGATGATACTCAATACTAGTCATGGTAGGATTTCATCCTTGGCTATGTAAACTAGTTGTGCTCACTAAGAGCATAGTTTCATTATACTTTAAAGAATTAGAATACTTTAAACTTTAAAAATGTTTGAAAGTTTGATTATCATAAATTGGTGATTGAGGTTGTCACACACTTTATGAAATATTATGTGGCAATTATTTGAATGCACACATACAAGAACTTCACTAGTTGAATTCTTGAAATAAGTATTCTCAAAATTATGATAGATCAAAGTTGGTTGATTTATGACTTGTCAACAAGTATGATTATCATGACTTGAGGCATAATTCACCAACTAGAATTATCATACATTGATCTATTTAGTATTTGGATAAAGGATGTTAAGTATTTATTATTTGTAATGAATTTAAGTACTTGGTACGTTTGTTTTCACTTATAATAATTATGTCCTAAATTTGCATGTTTAATCCATGAATAATTTAGTTATTCTAAATCGTCCGTTGTTAATTAATGATATAGGAATATCATTAAACTAAGAAAAATCTGAGTTTTGGTATAATATGCTTGAAAGTATATTGATGCGTTGACATACCAAATTCACATGATATTCAATGAATTGAATATATGACTTATCCCAAACTACATGATTTTACTTTATGGATATTGTTATTAAGTAAATCATGAATAGTTATCCTCAGACTTGAGATACTATATAACTGTCATGAATGTAGTACATTTCTGTGGAACAATTTAACGCTATACGTAACTGGTAGTCATAAGGATTGTTTTCAGAATTGTTACAAAGTTCATGGGTTTTGCTTGTAGTCAATATAGAATTTGTTCCATCAAATTTATTTTGGAGTTCAATACTGTTGGACCCCTCGTAGGGTTGACAAGATGTTTGCGTGACCACGCCCAAGATCTTCCCTAAATATGTTCAGAAGATTTGGTAATCTTGATCAATCACAAACAACGAGAAACAGAATAGTTGAATAAAGAATGACTTAGATCCATATCTTTATTTAACACGGTATTAGTAACAAAAGGATAATAATAATGATGAATCATTAAAAGGTTTTTTCATGAGACCTTACTCGAGTTGTACTAGAGGCATCGAAGTGTTGTTAGACGCTAACCGATGTGATTACACTATTAAAATATGTCCAAGTGGGAGCTGTTAGTTTTATGGACATAATTTAGTAGTCGTATGTTAGGATCGAACTCGAGACCACGGGATTGCACACTTTACGTATGAAGAATTAACGAGTAATAATTAATATATAAAACGTTATATATTTAATTATTAAAACACAAATAACGACTAACGGACGTTAAGTAATTAACGATAATTGACTAACGACCGTTAACTAATAAAAGGAAAGTTTATAGATGGAATTAAAAGGTCAAGAAGGTTCCGGATCCCACACCAACTTGTCTTCCAAGTTTTCCAAACCTATAAACAGAGGGCCTAGGGTCATTGTTTTTGTATCTCTAGTGCACACACAATACCCAAAGTTTCTCTCTTGTTTTCTTTTGTTATAGCCGATCGTACAAACCCCCCTCCTAAGGGATTCGATTGACTTTGTTTTCAAAACAAAGTGTTTGGTTTTAATTTGTGTTCTTTTACTAGCATAACGTTAATTCGGTATTAGTACGTGTGTACAAGAACGTGGTACTAACACACTATTGTTAGTATCTTGGATTGAATTACAAAACGGTAAGGGGTAATTCTTATAATCCATATTAACCCTAATTAGGGTTCTTGATCGTTGATTGTTGAAGAATTGATTCTTGTTTTGCTAGAATCAAAAGGTACGCATACGTTTTAAATTCGGTTAACTAATTACATGTTATTGTTCCTACGCTTCCATATGTGTTCTTTGATGTTTATGTGTTTTAATATGATATGTCATGATATTAAATTCTAACAGGGACGGTTTCAAGATTTGGTTAAAATCAATGCTTTACGGTTTCCTGTGTTATGGGAGTGTGAGATAGGCGGACGCGGAGATACAGCTGACCAACCATGTGGGCTTTGGGTAAAAGGGTTACACATTTATATGCAAGAAATGGGTTACCACTAAACTTGTGAAGGTTGTTCAAAAAGTTTATTCATTAAGGGTTCTAAAGGGAGGGGGTTCAACTTGACGAGGAGCAAGGTTTGGAAAAGAATTTCTAGTACTAGGTTTGACATAGAAAAGTTTGACGGGAAGGGTGCACCTTGCACTGACTTTTTATCCCTAAATACCACCTTAAAAAAGTATCCATATATCCCTATAAATAACACCTTCGAAATCTCTCTCTCCCTTCAATCTCTCTACTCCTTTTCAATCTCATCAATCCCACATCAACATTTTAGTTTACCAATATGAATGTTTATGGCAAATCTTATGCATATGCAAAGTTGGAAATGGAAGATCCAGAAGCGATGAAGAGCCGAAAGACGCAATTTTTGATCTATAAATCATTGGAAAAGGCCGATGATTCAATCAAAAAAAGCCAAAAAACATCTTGGTTGAAAGTAAGGATATTTAAGTTGAAGTTCAAGATTGGAAAGAAGATGAAGAAGTTGAAGAAAAGTCTCTTGGTAGTAAGCAAATGTGGTGCTGCAAAAGTTGGTGTTTTACAACAATGGAAGTGTTTGTTTACTGCAAGACAAGCAATGCTCAAGATCACAACTGTATTTTCTACAATTCAATAAGCATGCTCATTTCTTCAAAGTTTTGACTTCTTTTTCTTATGTTTATTACAATCTGAGATTCACCTCTTATGTTATCCCACAATATATAATTATAATGTATGTATTAGAGGTGGAAAAATATATATATATATATATATATATATTTTTTTTATCGGCTATGGATTTTATTAAAAACAGTCTAGCAAGAAGCTAGAAACGAGAAAGAGATTGCATCGCAATTTAAAAGCACACTTTGGAATCAATATCTATATATTCTAAGCAAACATGGCAAAATTTCGAGCATCTATGAGAAATCCAAGAAAGCTAGAGTTTATACCTTGTCTAATAGTTAGTTGGTGTCTTTCCCGAGGGTTTGGCTTCGAAACATGTTTTACTCCTGTTCAAGTTGGTCGGTAAGAAGTACAAAAGTGAAGTTTATGTGAGCTGAAATGAACAAGTCGGGTATGATTTTAACCCAAGTCCATCCTTCCATTAAAGAAATTGCTAGCTCGCGTATGAGTAAATATTTTTTAATTTTGTAGCACCAGATAAAAAACAATCTTAAGAATATAAAGCGAATTTGTCTATTGGGATTACATTACATAATGTGTATTGAATATGATAACTAATTGTGTGAGTATGTGGAGTTTAGTTAATGTGATTTACATGCAGTGAATATTAACGTGAATGGGCTACTTACATTATTTTTATTTCTTAATGTTTCTTCTACAATTAAAGTACAAACTACCAGGTGCAGAGGTGTCAATCGAGTCATGTTCGTGTTAACCCATTCGGGTTCGCGGGTTGACGGGTTGAAATAACCTGAACCCAAACACGACCCATTTATTAATCGTGTCAAGAAGCTCAACCCTAACACAGACCTGCATAACACGTGTAACTCGTTTGTGACCCGTTTAACATGTTTAAGTAAATAGGTCAAACAGTGAATAAGGTTGGTGGTTTGTTGATTTAACTAGCTTAAATGCAAAAATGATATAAGGATCTAAAATATGATAAAAATAACTATACTACAATTTCAATGATATATGAGTTATAACTTATAAGCGTCAATTTTAATAAAATCTAAGTTATAATCATAATTCATTCATATTAAGAACATAACGAAATACATTTAATCCATATCCAACATTAAAACAAAGTTACATATTTTAATTTTAGAGGCTTATATACTTATAAACGGGTTCACGTGTTGACCTGTTTAACACTTGCTCAACCCAAACTCGACCCGTTTATTAAACGCGTTAAACGTGCTGACCTGTTTTTGACCCAAACTTGTTTATCCTCAACCCAAACCTGTTTAACTTCGTGTCGGGTTCGTGTCGTTTATCATATCGTGTCGAGAATTGGCGCCCCTAGGTACAGTAGGACGCATGGCAAAAGTCAACGAACGAAAATGAGAAATCAAAACGACCTAAGCAAACAAATAAATATATTCAGTATATATTTCTTTAGAAATGCTACACTCATACAATACAAAAAGAAAAATACACACTTACATGTGTCACTATAGTAGTAAGAAATAAAATTATATATATATATATATATATATATATATATATATATATATATATATATATATATATATATATATATATATATATAAAATATAAAAATAATAATAATAAAAAAAATAAAAAAAATAAAAAAAAAAACCATTGGAATAAGTCATTTGCGACATGAGTGTGTAAATTTCTTTTTGTGAGAATGCTCCTATTCCTTTAAGGCTAAGCGCAGTAAGTGGGTCGTTCGATCGGTCGACCGACTCGGTCGTGGATCGCCACTGATGTGAGTTCTTGGTCAGCGTTGGTCAGGAGGCGATTTTTTGTGTGTTTCAATCTTCTGCTCGACCCAAATAACACAAACACAAAACTATTTAATTTACCACTTGTGTGTGCGTTTCAGTGTGTTTAGTTTATGTGTTTAATGCGTGTCTATTTTCAGTATACGTGAGTTGAAGATGAAGTCATGTATTTTTTTATTTTTTTATTTTTTTCTCGGTAAATGTGCGTTGTATTGGGCTGTGTGCATGTGACTCTTACGTTTAATTATTTTTTAATTTTAATTTTGTGGTTTATTTTATATATTATTTGTAAAGTCTTTTATAAAAGATGGAAAAAAAATAAATAAAAAAAAATAAAAAAAAACATGTAATGAAATTAAAATTTTAGTTGAAAAAAGTTGAAAAAAAATAAATAGATGAAAAAAGTCGTATGTAGGTCACCGGAGAGAGAAAGTTGATGTGGCAGGCAAAATGAAGGTCGCCCATGGTCACTGTTGTGCTTAGCCTACCATATATTTTATATTAAAATGATTCGGCTTAATTTGTTTAAAGTTAGCGTAATAAACAAAATAGGTTAGTAATTAATTCAGATGTCGGTAAAATATATATTGAGAGCAGGGGCGGAGCGATGTACTGTGAAGTGGGGGAAAAGCCCCAATAAAGGTTAACTACAGGTGTTAAATCAGTGGAAAAAAATGTTAAGTTGGGTGAAAAATCTGAAAGTGCCCTCACCGCATAAACTTGTTTGCCCTCAACGGAAAAAGTAAATATCAACAATCAAATCCTTAAAGATCTCATGTTTCGCATTTTTGGTTATGAAGTAGAACTGTGGAAGAGTAAGAAATAGATGTGGTGAGTATCTAGGAGGAAGGAGATGAAGGTTTTTTATGTAGGGCTATCCACACTCGCTCGGAAAATATCGATCGGTCAATCAAAATCGACCACAAGCGACCGATATGCAAATCGGTCGAGTGGGATGTGGCTTCAAGGTCGAATATTGGTCGATCAAACAAAAACACAAACATCGGTCTAAAATTCGACCGAGTTTTACTCCTTCCAAATGTTTTGAACGTTGCAATTAAAAAAAAAAAAAAAAAAAAAAAAAAAAAAAAAAAAAAAAAAGTCGGTCATCGACTGTGGTACTTTGGTCACGTCTGGTCGCCGGAGAGAGAAAGCTGACGTGGCAGCCGGTGACCCAGGTCACTTGGGTCATCGAGTGTGACTAGCCTAAAAGGTTTCAACGATTAAATGAAAGGGTTCAAAAGTTCAAAGTAAAAAAGAAAAATCTATGATTATATTGTAAGAAAAGTAGAAATTATAGGATAATACTCGTACCGTATGTACAAACCACTATGGACTTGTCTTTTCTTTTCTTTTTTTTTTCTTTTTTTTTTTTTTCTTTTTCTGTTAACATTTTATCTGAATTTCATTTTTATATTTTGGTATTTCCTTCAATTGGTTTTATTCAGAAACACCAAGAGCACCTAGTTAGTGTCACTTTCCTTAAAAAACTGGAATTCGCATTTAACAAAACCCGGCCCGATCCATTTTAAAAATCTACTATCTAAAATAACTCTTGACCCGGTCGCATGTTGCCCTAGTTAACTAAAATTTCTGGTTCCGCCATTGAGAGTATTGTATGATTTACACACCATCTAATATTTAACAGGAAGTAAATAAACTTATACTTAATTTAGAAATAAATGAAGGAAAAAAAGACTTCACTAAAATAATGTGTACATTTGTTATTTAGCACCTTATTAGAAACATATTTCACAAAAAGTAATGTGAACTCTTTGATCATTCTATGATATGGAAGAAAATGGAGTATGAAACATATTGCATATTACGGGTACTTTCTTTTCACTACAGAACAAACCGGGTTATCAGAAATTAACACCCCCACCCACCCAAATAGAGGTCGGTTTACTATCTTTTTTTAGAATTATAATTTGTTAACCCTTAATAGCAGATCCAACCTATTTTATGCTTCGTTTACGTGAAAACATTTCAAAGGCTCCTTACAAAGATTGATGGTTGATGTAATACAACGAAATAACATTTTACTAATAAAAATCAATATCCACCCAGACGTCTTTCATTAGATAGGTTACCCATCTAACCTAATTGTCGGGCGGTATACCTTAAATCAATCAAATGTCCTTTTTTTATGGTGATTTTGAAACAATACAACACATATTCATTGCCTGCCTAGTCGTTGTGGATATATGGAAGTCGATATTAATGTGGTAGAGTTTTTTCTGATTACCCGACCAAAGATAACATGGAAACATTCTCTAATGTAATCATCCAAAAAAAATATGGGTAATTTGGAGATGGGTATCTTTCCTTCAATTGAATACCAGCGAAATACATCGTATGTCAAGAGATTAAAGTGTTATCTCACTATTGGTTCCTCAATTGTAGTAGGAATGTTGAACCCGATTGGTTACATATTCATGATCAAATCAATTCTTGTATAGTTGAATCATTTTGTTGTAACTTCGTTTATCTAGCTCCTTGCTATTTTATTGATGATTCCACATTTTGACAAACGACTATTAAATTGTAACTACCTAAACTATGAAATATGACATTAGGAAACTAGTACATGCTTAAATGGTTATCATGTAACACAAGCATCGGCGGTCACTTAGTGTATTTCTCTTTATAATTTCATGTAGTAATTTTTATTTTTTTTTTACATTTTGGTTCTTCTACTTCATACAACTTTCGTCTAACACAATAAAACGTCAAGCTCCGCCATTGAACATAAGGGGTTTCCTCAACCTCCAAGTAATTGGTTTCTGAGCTCTATAAACAGAGGTGATTAGTTTAGCTTTAGATATAATCTTTATACAAGTCAACATGTTTCTCGATAAATAAAGGGGCATGAATTTCAGAAAAATATTGTTTGTGTTCCTCATCTTTGTCGAGTTCCTTTTCATTTTGTTAGTTTCCACATAGTTGGGAATGAATTCACGCTTCGGGTTCAACCATTAGATCTTTATAAAATTAGAACTTTAGATTGAAGGCATCAAGATTTAAGATCTGACCTAAGGGGTCTCACATCGGAGATTACTGCAGATAGATATAGTTTATCTAAGTTTTAGTTTTATTTTGTGTTTTTCACGTCTTTGGTTATTTCTTGGTAATCGTTTTGTATATTATAAGGTGTTGAAGCTCATATCGATTAAAGGGAGACTTAAGGTGCAAATCTTGTTTTTCCTAAGGATTTATCAAGTTGCAAGATTCGAAATTTGAGGTTTACATGGGCTCAAGTATTCGATATAGCAAAGGGTTTTTGACAAAAGGGTATAAGGCTTCACAGATTTTCGATTTAAGGGTCCTAGATGAAGATCGGTCTCCAGAGTTGTCAGCTTCATGGATTTAGTTGGTTTCTAAAGGTTTCTTGTATAAAATGGTTTTTAAGGGGTTATTGCTTCGAAGGATTCTTGTGGTTCAAGTATTTGTTGTTTCTTGTAGGTTAGCTAAGGTGTAGAATTTGTGGGGTTCCAGAAATTAATTACTTATGGTGCAAGGTAGGGACAGTTTCTAGATTTTGACACTACTAGAAATCAGGCCAACACCTATGATTTTTCCTAAGGATAATTTCTGTAGGAAATTACCGATGGAATTTCGACAAATCACCTACGGATTTTGGTTGCAACTATTAGTGACAATTTTCATAGCAATTTCCTAGTGATTAGTGACGGCTATGAAACAGTCGAAAATCTGTAGCAAAGAAACCTAACTTCTTAGTCCTTTCCTAGCAATTTTCCTATACACAAAATGGCGTCAGAAATTTATAGGAACTATTCAACCACTTCCTAAGAATTTCCTAGTGATTTATTCAACAACTTAAAAAATTATCATTAAAAAAAATACCCATTCACTTATCATCCCCGAAAATTCATTTTACCCCCAAAATCCAATTTCACTTTTTCATTTCCCCCAAACCCAATTTTACTTTTTCATCTCCCCCTAAAACCTCGATTACACCCCCATTTGACCCAAAAATCAGATCTCACCTTATCTTCACCCCCAAAACTCGACCTATTTGCTCTCGCCGTGACCTCAAGTTTGGTATGTGACTACCTTGGCTATTATTCTAAAGGTTAGTGTGTGTGTGGTCTTTCATCTTTCTTTCATACTGATGGAACATCACTCGTATGTATATTTAGGTTGAAATCACTATGTAGAAAACTAAAAGGGGGTTGAATAGTTTTACCGATTAAAACTTCTTTTTAAATCTTATAGATCGACTTATGTCAATCTAGTTTTAACGTGTTGGATATTGATAGTAGTAAAGCATATAAAAACTATACTACGAGAGAGACATAGAAAGACACAACCATAACACAAGTATTTATAGTGGTTCGGCTACAAGGTCGCTTACACTTTATCCGGTACTCGAGAGTTCGTAAACACTTCACAACATAAACTCCTTTCACTTGGCAGAGAATCCTTCACAACGTCGCTTACACTTTATCCGGTACAAAGCTAGATATCGAGCTTTTCCACGAGGTAAAGCCAAACCTTCGTCTCCTACACTTTATCCGGTACAAGGCTAGATACCGGGTCCTTAGCACGGCGGACCAAACCAACACAACTAGCACAACAAGACTAAAGGATCCAACATCCTTTTACACCTAACGACTCAACATATCTACAACACCCTTTTGAGAAGAAGAAAGAACAAGATGCACTTCTGTGATCTTGTAGGAGAAGAATCCTAGCAACTCATATCACGAGCTTGCAAGTCTTCGAGAGGTCGTGATCTCGTATTTTAGAAAGAACCTAGAGAATCACAAAGAAAGACTACATAGAAAGATCCTTGGATATGTGGTTAGAGAGTTTAGAACATAGAGAGAAGGTATGTCTAAAAGGTGTGTGAAGCAAGAGAGAAATGGCTCACTATTTATAGGCAAACTGTCCACTGTTCACCCGGATCCGACGGATCCCTTCCCAAAGGGATCCGGCCAGTGTAATCCAAGGGATCCGGCTATCTGGTATCAACAGTTCGTATTTTGGGTTACATTTTCGGGTTTTGGGTTATGGGTTATGAGCAATGGGTAGATGATGTCATGCCTGATGTCAAAGACATATTTGAGCCATGGGTCATGGACTTTAGGTAATGGGTTATGGACTTTGGGTCGTGGGTTTTACCCATTTTAGATGTCATGCATGATGTCATACAATGGGTCATGGGTTATGGGTCAAGCTTCATGGGTTATGGTTTATGGGCTTGGTTTTTGGGTCATGGATAGTCCAAGTCTTTCCTAGTTAATTTACAAGTAACATGTATTTTATAAAATGTAAGTAACTAGTTTACTTAAGTGTTTTTATAAAATGGTTTTGGTTTTATGTAAACTTGTTTAACTAAATACATTTATGGTTTATTTTGCCTCAAAGCGTTACGTATTTTATCTACCACGTTAAAATGATCTTACGTTTGTTATCGACAAAACGTTGGAAGATTGTAAAATATAAATAAATGTTTTTAAGGTTTATTGGTATTAACAATCTCCCCCTTTTTGTTGATGACAAAACATAAAATTATTTTAAGTAAAAGGATAAAATTCGTAAGTTTGAATTTAAGCTTTTACACTTTTCTCCCCCTTTTTTTCGAAACAAAAAGAGTGACGAAAAGAAACTAACCCGAGTGCAAGTTTTAAGAAAAATAAAGATGTAAATATGGAGCAAAGAAGGTAAAAAGTGCTTAGTTGCTCCCCCTGATGAGGGCGTCAAGTAATTAGGAAGACTAAACGTGATCATTGCAAATTATTTGCAATGTTTTTGCTTTGAGGAAAGCTCCCCCTCATTGAGGGCATCGAGTGCTCCATGTGTATTTTTGAAAATCTACAAAACAATGGTTAGAAAACAAGTATATGTTGTCCCTTTGTCAAAAATTTGGCTGCATAAAATTTTTGGTAGTCTTCTGTATGCCCGGATCCCCCAGATCCTTCTCAGAAGGGATCCGCCTATTATAAAATGTGGGATCCGACTTACCTGTGACATGTTAGCAGCAGTAAAGAGTAGAAAAGGTATGAAAACAAGTAACAATCACACTAATCATGTTCACATAAGCACATAGTCATGAAGAATCATTTAATAAACATAAAAGAAATGATACAACAATGGTCAAATCTCTAAGAAAATGATCTTAACATGAAAAAGTCCTAGTAACTAAAGTTATGCCTAAGACTAAGAATAGGGAGACCACTTGTGCTTGCACTTCAAGGTTTTTCGGGAAGGTTAGGTTTGGTGACGTCTTCAAGATGTTCAAAGAGATGGGAGAACATGAAACTTAATGTCATCACGTAGTTCATGAACTAAGGTTTGGACATGTTGACAATGATGAAAAGTATCATTGTGACTTGGTTGTTGTGATGTTGGTTCTAAGAAAGAAGGTTGTGGAAGTATGTTTGAGGTGAATGACTCTAGTTGAGGAGGTTGTGGATGTACCATGGGTGTTGGTAGAGAAGTATGTATGGGTGGAAGTGTGTCATTGTTTGGTTGAGATGGTTGACATCTTCTCATAACCCAAAATGGGTCATTTGAGGGTGGAGGAGAGGAAGGCAAGTTTGCTATAGGTGGTGGTATATTTATGTCAACATCTAGGTGATGGGATGGTGGTTGAGTTGACAATCTCTCAATGGATGAGAATGTGGGCAATGGTGGTGGATTAAAGGTTCTAAGAGGTAGGTCCTACAATGAGTTCAAAAATGGATGAGGAGGGGTAGGAGGTGTGGTAAAGGAAAGGATTTGAGGTTGAAGAGGTGAGGCTTGTATGGGTTTAGTTGAGATAGGTGTTGGTTCAAGAGGAGTAGGTTGTGGTGAGGTTGTTTCGGTGGAAGAAAGTTGTGGTGGAGTTGGCTCATTTGAAGGAGGGGTTTGGATGTAGTTTGATAGAGGTATTTTAGTACAAGGTGTATTGATAGGTGAGTTTTCCATTGAGGATATCTCATACACAATACATGCGGTTTTTCTTGGAGGGCTTCTAGTGGATGATCTTGTACTTGGTGCTTTAGTCATGTTTTGAGGTAAGCTTAAAAGGTAAGTTTACAGTAGAAGATGTTTGTTTAGGTGTGGTTTAGAAGCACAAACACAAGTGGTTTAAATAGTGAAGGATCAAGTATGGTAATTAAAGCCTAAACCACTAAAATCCTTTGAATTGCAATGATATGCATGCACCAAGGTCAACTATAGTGATACATTCTTCTAGGAGATATATTAAAGGCAATTTGGAATATTTTAATGGATAAAGTTGAGTTTTGAAAGGTTTTAAGTGATCAAACCTGTGTCTGTTTGCCCGGATCCAGCGGATCCTTTCCAACAGGGATCCGGCTAGCTTTAGCTGAGGGATCCGGCTAACAGATCAGGTGTGAGGGAAAAAGGATTATAATCAAGCTATAGCATCCCCATGTTTCTTGGTGTAATGAGTGTGAGAGGGTTTCTTAAATGAGAAAATCTTGAGTGGTTTAAGACTAATGATGAGGGGTTGCCATTAATGGTCTTTAGTGAGGAGAAAGAGATCTAAAGTAGGTCAATAAGTGAGTATGAGTTAATAGAATCATACTGCTAATTGTTAATTGTTTGTAGGTTTCAAGGAAAGGTTGTGTGAAAATTTTAAAAATTCTTTAAAAATCATAAGAATTAAAAGATTGGTTTTAGAGCATTTTGAGGTAGATTTGGTGGAAATAAATTTGTTAAAAATTTATTTAAATAGTAGATAAGTGTATAATGATCAGAGGGAGGTGATGCAAGAAGTTGTATTGAGAAATGGTGGTTATTTTGAAGTCGATAAATCATAAACATCTCGTAAGAAACTTAAGTTAATCCTAAGAGATCAAAAGAGCTACTAACCTCAACGTCAGCTTAAATGTGACTAAAAGGGGATGGATAGCTAGTGCACTAAGGTTAGAATGGTTGAGGGTGATAAGAGGTGATATAAAATTTCACTCTGTATGCCCGGATCCTTCGGATCCTTTCTAAAAGGGATCCGGCTAGTTATAACTAAGGGATCCGGCCTTTGAGATAGTTTCTTTCACAGAAAGCTCGTAGAAGTATGCTCACTTGTCTAAAATAATTTCTAGTGATATGATAGACATAAGTCTAATTTGACAAGTAGAAATAGTAGAAAGCATAGAAGCATACATTACTAGCTAAAGTTTTCTTAGACTACAAGTATTCCAAGATTTTAAATAAAAATAACTTACAAAGCCTCATAGATTTAAAAACAGAATACAGATATGGCAAATAATAAGGCAAAATTATGTTTGACCAATTCACCAACTTTCACAGGTACTCTCTTTACTTAAGGGTGTTCTTGACTTGATTTTACTCTTCGTCTTCACTTGTTGAATCATCAGATGGTTCATGGTAGGTGGAAGACTCGGGAATGAGGTATGATGTTAAATGTGACTGATTAATGGGTTCCATGAATCTATAGAAACATGTATATCGAGGATCTTGAAGGTACGGGTGAATGTTCATGAAGTGACGATAGAGACGAGTTAGAAACATCCCATAGGGTATTATTTTTTTTTTATCCTTGAGATGTGTAATTCACTTAGCGAAGAAATAAGCGAGATTGTATGGTTGATAATTTAAAATGCAATAAAGCATGTGAGCACAACAGGTAGGTAGATACTCACGATCTTTGGCTAGGCTTAGAACATTTTCTCTTAGGATGACTGCCATGGGTTGTAGAAAGTATCGAAGTTCAATCATGCGAATATTGTTAGGATGTCGTGTTGAATCGCAGAGAAGGCTAGTCAATTCTCCTGGGGAGGGAATGTATGTAGGATATGGACCATGTTTCTCTTGCTTAAGAGAATCAAGAGCAAACTTTTCCGCATAGGCATATTACCCATGGTTTGGAAGTCCAAGGATTTGAGCGAATTGTTCAAGAGGTAATAGAAATTTGTAGTTTTGTACACAAAACCAAAGGGAATAAGAATGATCCTCGTCACGTGTGATTTTGATATCACGAACGAATTCTAGTATGAAATATGGGCAAATTAATTCGTTGATGGTGAGCGGAGACTCAAAACCTATGGCTCGAAAAGCTCTGCTAACTTCTTCATAAAAGGTTAAGTTGGGGTCGATAATTATACCTTTGTGAAGATAGCGTGACTCAATGTTTTGGAAAATGGGAATATAGTCTAAAGGTGTGTAAGGTTCAGTTGAAATTTTTGGAATGTAGAGGTTGGTTATTTGGTGGTCAAAGTCGTATGTATGAGGCATCTTTGAAAACCTATACAAGACATTTTAAGCATTAGGAAAAGCTTAGAAATAGGTTTATTTAGAAAATGTAGAGTTCTTGCATTAAAAACTAATCTAGTGAGGTTTTAGTATGGGGAAACTGCCTATTACGTTTTTTTTTTTTTTTTTCTGTATTAACAATTCTAAACATCATTTCAAACATTGTTCATTTGAATGGAGTTTTTGAAGAGATTATTTTGGTTAAATTAGAATATAATGTTTAAGCACAAAGGATTTAAACATGATTCAATTTTTCACTTTCAATCAACTTTTTGATGAAGAACTAAACCCTAGAGTTAGATTAGAATAAGTACGAATGTATGATTACTTACGAGAATGATTTAAGTTCTTGAGGTGATTGTTGATTAAGCCCTAAGATGAGTATGTGTGTGTTTTTGTTTTAGATTCTCTGAGATGAGTAAGATGGAAGAGAGAAGTGGTTTGTGAAGAGCGAAAGTGTTAAACTGGTGTCTGGTGTGCCGGTTCCGCCGGATCCCTTTAAGAAGGGATCCGCTCCGTTAAGTTATATGGATCCGGGAAGACAGTCAACATAAAATGATTTAATTCTCTTGATTTACTTCTTTTAATAGTCCTTTATAGCTTAAGACATATGTTTAGAGGAGTTTGAAGAAATATCTTTGAAAAAATAAATGTTGAGAGAAAGTTTGAGAGGAGGTAGATTGTTATGAGTGACTTTGAGATGGGAATAGATAAATTCAATACTTGTGATGACAAGCATGTATGCGATTTTGATGGTTCGAAAGAGATTCATGATAGTAGTTTATTTATTGAAATGAAGATTAAGACAAGGGAAAATCTTTCTTTGAGTTGACTCAATATTTTCATTGGACAAGTGAATGGAAATGAAACTTTGTTTAGAAGGATAGATGGAATACTATTCCCTATGGCTCGATACTTATGGAAGTTAGTAAAGAGAGACTTTTGAAGGTTGTGATTTGGTGTCTAACACATAATCTACAAAGATATTATGACTGTTGAAGAAATAATGTTTTTAGAAAAGAAAAAAAAAAGTCAAATGTATGTTAACACATCACATAGATTCACATATTAACTATTTGCAATTAGGACATTTTAAATGACTGGTTATAGTTACGAGAATCATAC
>CP139502.1:202893779-202930195 GCA_021014915.2 Artemisia tridentata subsp. tridentata
ACGAGAATCATACCTTTGATATAATCTCTTTATATGATATTTGAATCCATAGACGTGAAATACTTCTTGAGCTTTAAAATACCTTTATGTCATTAAGTAGGGTAGATCAATAGCTCTTTAGGAACTTCTTTAGTATGAAAAACTTCATTTTTCCTTTGATAGGATTAAGTATTTGAAGATTCCTAAACTGGAGATTTCTCAAGGAAGATTTGTTAGAGATAAGATGGAATATCAATATCCAAGAAATAGAAGTTTTATTCTTTTTGTAAAGATGAGTTAGATGTTAATTTTTACAAGATATTTTCTTTCGTTGTAGTTTTCAAAACATACATGGATCGTATCAAGTTTTTAAAGTACAGTATACTCTAAGAAACTTGGTAACGAAGCTCTGATGCCAATTGTAGAAAACTAGAATGGGGGGTTGAATAGTTTTACCGATTAAAACTGTTATTGTCTAATATATCAACTCTATCACACAAAATATAGATCGTATAAAGCACAAGAGAGATGGCACAAGATTATATGTGTATTGAATATCTTAGAGAGAGAGAAGAGAGATGAAGAGAGATTTCTTATATAAAAACACATACAACACACACTCAAGCACCACACACAAATGAGGTGTGTGGTGTCTTTTATACATCAAGACTAGATGCCACATAGGCTTTCTATGGGCCACGTTTGGTTTGTGGATTGGGCTTGGATTACTACATAACTAAATAGACTAGCTTAACTTAACTTATAACCTATTAGCATAGCCCACTCCACGAGCCCTTTTTACTATTCTATTATAACATACACGACACAATACAAAGTTGTAATTACTAGAATGACCATCACTTTTTATCAATGCTAACAATCTCCCCCTAATTGTGTGTCATTGTAGAATATTCTTGATTCTTTGTTCATTCATGTTTTGTGATCTTTGAAGTATCGTATTTTGGTAGATCTTGTCTTTGATCAACATCTTCATGGGTTTGCATTGTCATTTCTTCCAACATACTCATACTTCTTTGATAAACCTTTGAACTTCATACTTGTGTCATCCTCACTTGATACATGAACTTGTTCTTGACTTCTTGATTAGCTTTTTGACTTTGTCGTAACACTTTGTCTTTAACTTGATCCTTTTGTCTTGAACATTTTTCACTTGAGCTTATTGAGGATGATCTTCATAAGTATGAGTATGAGGAGATGTAGATGTTGATGTACGGTCTTTCTCCAAGGGGACTTTCATCAGTACCTGCATATTGTTAGTTGAAATCACCAATCGATCACGGTGGACTTTTCTTAGAGAATAGACCACTACGATTGTTTTACTGATGAATGTCTTGATTCCATTCACCTTGGTCGGGTAAATCAGCCGTCCTAATCCCGTTGAGGGACAGTTATCACTACTATGGATAATTCAAAGTAGAGACCCACGTCATAAGGACTCAATTCTTGAAAGGAATCTCCTTGGCGGGATTTCCAGCACTTACAGGCTCAGACTTCGAGAGAATCAACAGCATAGTGTGAAAACCCTCTCTAATCCTTACCAAGGTTGTTCCTGAATTGGATGCCCTTAAGAAGGCTTACAAAAAATATACCAAATTATATCCACAATTTAGGTGAGCCACTGAAGTATACTGAAGTATCACTTCACGACTGTAGACCGTTTGAAACAAGTAATCAGCAAGATAGATAAGGCAAGATCCGTAGATCTCATAAAGACTCTTACAACTTGTGTTCCTTTTTGGCGAACACAAGTGTATATTTAGGAAAGTGTGTCCTAAGAGATCTTTTAATGAATCTCATGGCTCTAAACTCGATTATGTGCATTTTGGTTTTAGTAGTCGAAGGCATGGAGCAGAGTGCCACCTTTTCAATATCAACACATCTTGGAGTGAGAGGCCGATAGATTATGCAAGGTTCTCCGTGAGAAATGAAACAAATATCTTTTAAGAGATATATAAGTGGCTAGGAGGGGTTGTGCAGCGCATCACTGGGTCCATGACGTCTTGTCTTCAATATCACTATCAACTTTGTGATAACCGATAGCAGATGTATTGACCCGGTTTCTGCCCTAAGTTTTTCATGGAGGGCTATTTCTTTTCACCCTTTCATAAACTTTTCTTTTTCATTCTTCAACCCCTTCTTTCTCCTTTCTCATTTACTCCTTTTTTTCAATCTTACCTACGGACTTCTAATTCTGTTCTATTGGAATTGTCCTTGGGTAGATCCTTCCGGCTCTGGCAGATCATAGGACATAACCTAACCATAATCACCTTATTACTCCATGATTATCCTAGATTTGTTGATCACTTGCCATAAAACCTTTTTGTGAAAATCTCCCAAAATGTTCATGATTAAACACATTTTTGTTAACACTTCGAGAGTTTTGCATTTTCTGAAATACTCCCCCTACACATGTGCTTATGCTTTTTAAGATAAGTTTGCACATGGTGGGTAGAGTTTGCACATTTGAAATGATCGATTTTTCAGTGAACATGACCATTACGAGACACGTTTACATCACTAATTAGACTAGCTTGAAATTATTACCCGTCCCGGTCATATTCACAGATAATCTCTCAAATTGGTACATTCTACTCAGACAAATCCTTTGCGAGACACGTTTACATCACTGGATAGACCAGCTTGAAATTATTACCCGTCCAGGACAAGTCTTTTTGTGCAGATCGATATGCTCGAGGCTTGTTAGACCTCATCTAGGATTAACACAATAATAATGAATAAGAACAATGATACGCAGCGGATAAAACAAACATCATTATTATTAAACAAGGTTTGTCGAATGATTACAAACCCTAGGCATCCATTAGAGGACTTGATGCCTAGACACACACACACTTTTAATGACTACATTGTGGAAGACCTGATGATAAAAACCTACGCCTCTAATCTCTTTATATAATAGAGATTAGGGTTACAAAGACTTTAACAATTAACATAATTAGTCCATTATCTTTGTCTTCATAAGTTTCCTCCATCTTTCATCTTTTTGTCAATATCAACTCTATTAATTCCTAACACTTTTCGATTACTGACACTAAGCTTCGTCAATTCGCTGGTACTATCTGAGTCGAGCTCTTTTGAGATTCAACTACGATCACATTTTAGTCACATTTCTCCGCTTCAAAAATAGCATTTCGATGGTATTTTTGATACCGATTGATAAAAATCATTGTTTTTGGAAAGCTAATAGGGAGAAACGGATTTGCATGAACTTTTGGAACATATTTGATTTTGAAATACCCCCCCCCCTCAAAACTTGCATAGGTTTTGATATTCTTAAACTTTGGAGTGAATTGGGGAGTAAAGATTTGAAAATCTTAAGCAAAATTTTGAAAAGTTTTGAAAAACCTTTTGAAGAATTTTGAATAAATTTTGCTTAAGATTAAGAAGTTTGTTTTGATAAACTTTGCGTGAAAACTTCTTTTCTTTTAGGATTGTTGCAATAAAACGTACAACGGGGTCCTTTCTTTGAGAAACGGGTTATGCACTGTTATGTGTGCATAAGCCATAATGTTTAAGCCTATATTTTGAAATCTTTTCTAGATGATGTACCTGGGCTTAAATTTTAAAAGATTTCACTTTGAAGCTCGGGTTGTAAGTTGAAGTACTTACAAGCCATAATGATTTTTAGGATAAGTGCTCGAAAAATATTTAAAACCTTTGTTTTAATTAAGCACTTTCCTTTCTTTGAAGCACGGGTCCTGAACTAATGTGTCCAGAAGCCATAATGAGATTAGATTAGACAACAACCTTTGGAATAAGCACGGTGCCAACGGGTTTACCATATTTTGAAATCCATTTGTACGTTGTGTCAATCCGATACAGAGAAGTTGAATTCCAATGAGGACTAAAAACCGGTGTTTAATTTTGAGATAACACTCGTGGAATCAACGGTGATTTAAAACTCTTTTTCTTGTGAAAATTGTTTGAGAAACCCGATGTCTCTCTTGGAGTTTTAAAACTTGAAGAAGAAGTTTTTCATCCATTTTTGAAACCTGATGTTTCATTTCGAAAATTCGTTTTGAGATGAATGGAAACCTTCCCGAATTTAGAATTTTCAAAGCAGAGTCATTCTTTTGTTGTAGCGGAAGCATTTCAGAGTTTGAATATTTCAAAGGTTTTGAACGACTTTGCTTTGGTTTTCACACTTGCTTTACCGGTGTAAAGTGAGAGTATGGAGTTTGAAAACCTTTACTCTCTTCTTTAAAAGTATTTGATCTTGAAAACTTTTGAGGAGTAATTATTTCGGAAAAATTTAGTCTCTTTGAACACTTCCTTCCTTTTTGCAAAGAATAGGTCGTAAATTGAGAGACTTTTTTCGAAAATGGTTTTGAATATTCACCCGTGTAAACCTTCTCCGAAACTCTTACTTTTGGTGTTGACTTTTTTGAAACATGAGATTTGCCTTTTGATCGATTAAGAGCATCAAACTTTGCTTTTAAGGCATTGTATGACGTTCTCAAATCATTGTATTCTTTTTGAATCGTAAGATGATCTTGTGATGCCAATTTTTCATGTAATGAAACATTTTGATTTTCAATATGTGCAAAATATTTTTCATATTTGTCCGTTTCGATTGAAAAATTGGTTTTGGCATCATCAAAATCTTTGGCTTGTTGTGCTAGGATCTTTTCCAAATCAACAACTTTCTTATTAAGCACACAATTTTCTTTTTCAAAATGATGATTTGTTGCGATCTGAGAGTCAGATTTGTTTGAAATTTGATTCTGAACTCTTGATCGTTTGATTGAATCAAACAAGTTTTTGTAAGTTTGTTTCAAATGGTCGTTTTCTTTTTGTAATGATGCCACAACATGTTCCAATTCAATATTTTTTGTATCAAGTTCGTCCAAATCAAACTTGATTTTGGCATCATCACAATTATCTTCAAAAATCTTTTCTTTTCCTTTAAGCACCGTTGTCAAAGAGTTTTCAGAAGAAATTTTCTTTTCCTGCAGTTTGAGTTGGAAAGAAATACTTTGTGCTTCGACTTTTGTTAAATCTTTCTCAAACTGAGCAGTTCTTTTTGACAATTCTTCTTTGACTTCAGCTGCTTCTTTTGAAAGGTCTGTGATTTTCTTTTTGAGACAAAGATTTTCAGATTTCAAAGAAGATGTTTGTTCAAAATTCACATTCTCATACTCATGGCTGACAGACACTGACTTGAATGACTCAATTTGATTTGTGAAAAATTCTTTTTGAATATCAAGTATTAAGCATTTTTCATCAAATTCGTCTTCAACAGAATGGATGTACTTTAAATCTTCTCTCATTTCGGTGACAAGATACTTTTCCAAGTGATCAAAACTTAAGTTGATATCTTTCACACGAGGTTCAATCTCATCTTTTAAAATCTTATAAACTTCTATTTTTAGGCGAGAATCCGATGAAAGAAGATTATAGTAATCATTATTGGTGTTTTGTTGCTTAAACCAAATGACTTTTAACGTTTGCTCAATGTGATGTTTACGATTACAAAACTGTTTCCTTGCTTTATTTTACCATAACTTCGCATCATAAGTAGTAAGTTGAGCTTCTTTGAAATATCTTTTCACATTTGTGTCATTTCTTTTCAACGGTCCTTTTGGTATATCTGTCAATTGTGTACAACCATACACAAAGCCTTGGTACGAGAATGGGCTTTTTCTTTAGATTTTTCTTCATCTTCTGAATTGAACAGCACATCATTCGACAAACTTTTTCCCAGTTTTTCAGCATCATACAAACTAGGTGTCGATTTTTGCACTTTGTTTAAACAACAAGGTTTTTCATTTTTCAAATCATTTTCCAAATGATCAGTATTTTCAAAACCAAGTCCGGATTTTCCTTGATGAACGTTCTCATCTTTAGGAAGCATCATTTGAAAAGTTTGAACAGTTTGTCGTGTTTTTCGAAGTTTTGCTTCAAGATTGTTTGCACGTTTCAAAAACTCTTGTTTTTCATTCTCAAGTTTTGTTTTAACAATCTCAAAATTTGAAGTTATTTTCTGAAGCTTTGAATTTTCACTTTTTAAATCAGAGATCTCTTTTAAAAACGCTTCAACTTTTCTCTTCTTAAGTACCATTTGTTCATCCAATTTTTGAATGGAATGTTTTTCACGAAAAACAGCTTCTCTGTAACTAACTTCAAGTTCTTCTTTTTGTTTTAAAAGTTGTTTGATAGAATCTCCGTTCAATTCATACTTCCGAGCTTGAGATTTAAGGTTCGAGATTTCAATTTCAAGTTTAGCTTTGCTTTTTGTTACATTTTCAAAACCTTTTTCTATTTCTTTAAATCTCTCAAGCTCTTTGGTCAATAAGAAATCCGCTTGCTTAGTTTCGCGATTGTCCTCTTTGCACTTATCAAGTTCATGTTTGAAATTATTGATTAATTAAGCAAATAAGGCACGATCTTGTTCATAAGTAGATCTATCCTGGGCAAGCTCACCTCCATTAGGATCCATATCTGGAGTTGTAGGAGTGATATTACTATCAAACCGTTCCACCACATATGTGTCACTTATGGACTCAGGATGCGCAGGATGTGTCTTATCATGAGCAAACACATTATCGAACAAAACAACATTATTATTATCGTTTGAATGTTGTACCGTTGCCAATATCTCTGTGTCAAATGAAGGTCTGATATGATCATCCTCGTTATCCCAAACAGCTTCATTCCTGTGTGTACAATCAGCATCCGAATCATACCTTGGACTGTCGTTTTCAACCTGCTGTTCTGAAGATGTATCACTTCCTGTGAAAACCAAACTAGCATCAGATGTTGTACCCTCAGTGACTGTTAGTTCATCTTTTTCTGTCTCTCTCTCATTCACCTCTGTTTCCTTTAATAGCATTTCTCTTTCAATTAGCTCTCTTTCTTTTAACTGCATATCTTTTTCAATGCTCTCTTTCCCATTTCTGCTTCTCAATATCATTTAATTCAATTTCCTCTTCATCAAGTATTTTTTTCGAGTTCACCCATGTTATCGATGCATTTAGTTCTGAAGGTCATATAGCTTACCCTAAATCTTTGGTAAAACACATCGATAAACTCTGACTGGTTCAATAACCAAGGGTTCAATATACTCTGAAGTTGAGGTTTGATCACTTTAAGAGCTTCCTTGCAGTTGCGCGTATAAAGTTCTTCTTCATTCAGTAGCTTTTCATGTTGATTCAGGCTTTGGATGAGTTGTTCTTTGAAATGATGAAATCGGACTCTGATGAAGTATTCAAATGCCTGATCAAACCTTGATTCATATCCAGCTGAATTGATGACCTTTTCAATCTGAGACTTGGACACTTTAAACGCTGTCTTTGAATCTCTCTCTTTCATTTGCATTTCCTTTTCAATTTAATTCCGATGTGTGATAAAATTGATCTTGGATCGTTTCAACGAAATAGGAATTGTGTTTGGTAGGTTAAGTTGAGTTGTTATTGTGAGGTTCTGGTCTTAAACTTATGATCGTTTGAAGTTTAGTCTTTAGAAATCAAGCAGCAGTCAATTCCGATAAAGCACTTGCAATTTAGATTGATTAGGGCACGTTTGGAAATCTCAATTTAGACAAGCTCACAATTCCGACAAAATCAAATGATCACAATTTCGACAAAGTTACCAAAATTACAATTTCGACAAAATCACAATTTCGATGGAACTCTCAATTTAGACAAAATTATACAATTTTGACAAAATCTGAATTTCGATAGAAATGTGCAATTTAGATGAATTTGCAATTTAGATAAGATCTATCTAATTTGTAAAAATTAGAAGATGTTTCCTTTGTCGAAGTATTCCACACACTTATAAAAGCACGGGAATACTGAGTTCTCGTTTGATCTCGAAGAAATCAAGTACAAGTCTAATTTAGATAACCTCCTGAATTGCGACAAAATTCTGATTTGCGACAACCTGTGATTTGCGACAAACCTATGAATTTTGACAACCTTGTGAATTGCGACACTCACTGAATTGTGACAGACTTTGATTTGCGACAAACTTGAATTACGATAACCTTGAGAGTTGCGACAGTCCTTGGAATTGCGACACCCTTTGAGAATTGCGACAGTCCTTGGAATTGCGACAGATTCTGAGAATTGCGACAGCCTTGAATTCCGATATTCCCTAGAATTGCGACAGAATTGCGACAACCTTAAATTTCGACAAGCCCTTGAATTTCGACAAGCCCTAGAATTTCGATAAACCCTTATCTGAATTGCGAGCTCTTTGAAATTCGACAAACCCTTATATATCTAAATTCGACAATGCCACAATTTAGATAAACCCTTACTTGTCTAAATTCGTCAATACCACAATTTAGATAAACCCTTAGTTGTCTAAATTCGTCAATGCCACAATTTAGATAACCACTTAATTTCAAGAATTTAGACCCTTAGTTGTCTAAATTCGGTAATGCCACAATTTAGATAAACCCTTAGTTGTCTAAATTCGTCAATACCACAATTTAGATAAACCCTTAATTGTCTAAATTCGACACTGCCACAATTTAGATAAACCCTTAGTTGTCTAAATTCGACACTTCCAAAATTTAGATAAACCCTTACTTATCTAAATTCTCCAATGCTATAATTTCGACAAACCCTTATACAAGGATTGCGATAAACCCTCAAAACCAATTTCGACAAGTGTGCTGCTCGAATGAAGATCCAAAAACGACTAAGGAACAAACTTGTAAGTTGTTTTCCACGATCAAATGACTTCAAAAACTCGCAAATAAGTGTAAAGTTGCAACCTTTTTCGCCTATTCTCAAGTATAACTAATTTCGATAAGATGCTACAACTTTTTTCACGATACAAATAAGTTTTTGATGAAAGTGATACGAAGTAAATACCAAAACTTACTAATACTAAGTAGATAACAATGAAACACAACAACCTTCAACCTAAAACACGTAACACTCAAATCTTTTTACAAAAAGCTCACGTTTTTATTGGATAAAAACGCAACCTTTTGTCAATTTTGATCAAAAAACGAAATAAGCTAACTCCTAAATCGATGTTTGGCTCTTTGATACCACTTGTTATTGTCTAATATATCAACTCTATCACATAAAATATAGATCGTATAAAGCACAAGAGAGATGGCACAAGAGTATATGTGTATTGAATATCTTAGAGAGAGAGAAGAGAGATGAAGAGAGATTTCTTATATAAAAACACATACAACACACACACAAATGAGGTGTGTGGTGTCTTTTATACATCAAGACTAGATGCTACATGGGCTTTCTATGGGCCACGTTTGGTTTGTGGATTGGGTTTGGATTACTACATAACTAAATAGACTAACTTAACTTAACTTATAACCTATTAGCTTAGCCCACTCCACGATCCCTTTTTACTATTCTATTATAAGATACATGAAACAATACAAAGTTGTAATTACTAGAATGACCATCACTTTTTATCAATGCTAACAAAAACTTCTTTTTAAATTTTATAGATCGACTTATGTCAATCTAGTTTTAACGTGTTGGATATTGATAGTAGTAAAGAATATAAAAACTATACTACGAGAGAGAGATAGAAAGACACAACTATAACACAAGTATTTATAGTGGTTCGGCTACAAGGTCACCTTCCTTGCCCTACTCCACTCCCCGAGTCTCCTATGCGAGAGTTCATAAACACTTCACAACACAAACTCCTTTCACTTGGCGGAGAAGCCTCCACAACGTCGCTTACACTTTATCCAGTACAAAGCTAGATACCGGGCTTTTCCACGAGGTAAAGCCAAACCTTCGTCGCCTACACTTTATCCGGTACAAGGCTAAATACCGGGTCCTTAGCACAGCGGACCAAACCAACACAACTAGCACAACAAGACTAAATGATCCAACGTCCTTTTACACCTAACGACTCAACATATCTACAACACCCTTTTGAGAAGAAGAAAGAACAAGATGCACTTCTGTGATCTTGAAGGAGAAGAATCCTAGCAACTCATATCACGAGCTTGCAAGTATTCGAGAGGTCGTGATCTCGCCTTTTAGAATGAACCTAGAGAATCACAAAGAAAGACTACATAGAAAGATCCTTGGATCTGTGGTTAGAGAGTTTAGAACATAGAGAGAATGTATGTCTAAAAGGTGTGTTAAGCAAGAGAGAAATGGCTCACTATTTATAGGCCAACTGTCCACTGTTCACCCGGATTAGGCGGATCCCTTCCCAAAGGGATCCGGCCAGTGTAATCCAAGGGATCCGGCTATCTGGTATCAACAGTTCGGATTTTGGGTTACATTTTCGGGTTTTGGGTTATGGGTTATGATCCATGGATAGATGATGTCATATCTGATGTCAAAGACATCTTTAGGTCATGGGTTATGGACTTAAGGTTATGGGTTATGGACTTTGGGTCATGGGTCATGGGTTTTACCCATTTTGGATGTCATGCATGATGTCATGCAACAGGTCATGGGTTATGGGTCAAGCTCCATGGGTTATGGTTTATGGGCTTGGTTTTTGGGTCATGGATAGTCCAAGTCTTTCCTAGTTAATTTACAAGTAACATGTATTTTATAAAATGTAAGTAACTAGTTTACTTAAGCGTTTTTATAAAATGGTTTTGGTTTTATGTAAACTTGTTTAACTAAATATGTTTAAGGTTTATTTGTTTAATAAAATGAGTTAGTAAGCTTTTGGCTCAAAGCGTTACGTATTTTATCTATCTCGTTAAAATGATTTTACGTTTGTTATCGACAAAACATTAGAAGATCGTAAAATATAAATAAACGTTTTTAAGGTTTATTTGTATTAACAAACTAAAATTGATTATTTTGGCTATTTTTAGCATAGAAAAGTTATGTATTAGGAATTAAATTCAAAATGAATCTGATGTAGAAGAGGTCATACTCCTTGCCAAGTAAAATGGTAGTTAAAAATACAAATTTTATACTAAAAATGGATCCAAACTTAATTGTTGTAGTTGCTAAAAATGAACATAACATGTCAACTAAAATGGTTTCACTTGTGTATTAATGGCCGGCTATACAACTTAGATGTTACATGGTGAAATAGAAGTGAAACCATTTTAGTTTCACTTTTCCACATGTATGATTTATTGTGATGATGACTATGTAGTATAAAATATGTATTCTTCACTTTTCCACATGTATGATTTATTAATTTGTTCATAACAAGTTTATGTTTAGATATCATATAATGTGTCTACTTAAGTGTTTATAACAACTTTTGTTTCATTCCTTCATGTTTCAGGTATATTATGTCAAAGCGAACATCATCAGGTAATGTTAAAGGTGAAGATTCTACTGGAGATGGCCCCAAAGATCGACCTCCTAATAGACCCATATATCAACCTGTTGGTGCTAGTTTAGGTAGAGGTTGGAAATGGGGAAGTAGTAGTGCTTCTGGGAATGGTGATCAGTTTGCCGATGATCGGGGAAATATATGGGAGTATCTTGACGAGGGTATTAGACCCTCAAGTAGGCCTGCAGGAAGATGTGATAGTATTCCTGCTACTAGGGAAGGTGATGCGTGAGATGATAATCACAGGGAGTACCTTGAGGTGAGAATGTTAGACACGGAGTCATGGCAACATCGACGTGGGTCGAACATTACTGATACGCCACAATCATCACTCAAGAGTTGGTCTGGTATGATTGATAGCGAGTAGCAAAGAAATTTAAAAGCAGGTCGGGAAAATAAGCTCACGTTAGTTGATGGACAGGTCACAAAACATACTGGTGGCTCAATTTGGATTGATCTACATCATCTAAGAATGGTAAATATGTATTCCAGCATTCATCTTTTCTTTTTCTCTTTAAAAATTTATTAATTTCTTATCTAACTTAAATTATTAACTCCGGAAAGGAAAGAGGTGGTCCAGTAAGTTCCCATGAAGTTTATCAGCGCTCTCATAGGAAGCGAGGCTTGGTTTATGAGTATATTACCATGAGGGCAAAGAATGTGGCGGTAAACCATTTATTTGCTCTTAGTTTCAAAGACGATATCATTTTCAAAAAGTTCGAGTATAAACAAACGAAAAAATTTCAAACAAAAACTCGTTTTCACAAAAAGACTTGTGTACATTTTAGCACATAACTCGCATTTCAAAAAAATAACTCCCTCCAAAACCTTAATCAAGATTTTAAACTTTAAGTTTGAAAACATGCTTTATTTAAGGGGAGCTTAATACTAGTGATAAAGTTATAGATCTAAGGTCCTACAAGTGATAAAATAAACAAACGAGTTCAGATCTGAGCTTAAGTACTCTAATAATAATATTTGTGTTTATAGGAAATGTATTCAGATATGATGGAGGAAAAGTATGGGGCAGACAACGCAAGTCATCGTCGTGTTGGTGATAGGGAGATATGGGAGCGTGCTTGTGGTGGATCCTCTAAAAAAGGAAGATTTTTTGGGGTTGGTACATCGAGCACGCCAACCACTTGTAGCTCTTCAGCTCATCATTCTAGTATAGCATCTTCAGATGAGGTATGTTTTATCCGCTCCTAAATTATATCATATTTTGTTAAAGTGTTTAAAGTTGGGTTATAATGGTTCATCTACTGATCTTATTGGCGATAATAGATTTTGATAGGTTGCAATGGGTTAATGGGTCAAAAATATGAGTTATAACGAGTTTATGGGCTGGATTAGGTGTTGTAACAGGAATGTCAAAAAAGAATTATACAGTTGTATAATCAACAACAACATCATCATCGGTATATAGGAATACATTTACTATATTGTTCACTGCAGCCAATTGTCTGAACTCGGCTATGTTTCCTCCTAAGTCAGTGATTTGTATTTAGTAGCCTTTGTGCATGTATATGTTCACTAAATATATCACATAAAAGCCGTTCTTAAAAAAAAAAAAAAAATCACATAAAAGCTTATGAAATTGGTCTTTTAAGTTATCTACAAATAATAGAGGAACTCTCAATAGAAAAAGAAAAAGTCAAATGAACATTTGAGAGTTTTTTTCGTTGTGATTGCAGCAAGTTGGCTGCATGCTATTGCAGCCAAGATATCTCCAATTTTAACATGTTATTATATTTGCAGGTTGAGAGTTTGAAAAAAGAACTTAAAGACCAAGCAAAGGAAGCTTAAGGAATGCGAACTAGCTGCCAAGAAGCGACAAGAGGCTGCTAAGGAGCGAGAAAGGGAGGCGGAGGAACGAGTTAAAGAGCAAGTAAAAGAGATCACTAAAATGCTGGAAACACTCAAACCACTACCTTCTCCACCTCCGAGTTAGTCAGCCATTGGATATCAACAAAGTTAGATTTTGTTTATGGAAAATTCAAACTTGGATATTTAGATACCAACTGAATTTAAATCTTTTGCTAACTTGATAGAAACTAAACAAAGAGTTTCCACTTTCGAGCTTTTTTGGATATAATTGTATAAGCTTGGATGCTAGCGAACTTTGAGGGGCTGCCTGGTACGGGGTATTGGGGGGTGGGGAATGGGTAAGGGATTGAAAAGGGCCCACCACACTTGTTAAATAGTGTTTGGTTATTGTGTTCAAAGGTATTGATTACCCAGTACGGGGTAATCAATCATTATAGAGTAAATTGGGGGGTAAGGTAATGATTACCCACCTCACCCATTCCTTTGCATTCCCTTACCTTTTCCCTTTCCCTTTCTCTTTCCCTTTCCTTTATACTTACCAAGCGGGCCCTGAGTATGCTACCTAGTTTTATGATATGAAAGTTATTGGTGGATTTTATAAAGGGGTATTCCTTAAAAAAAAAAAAAAAAAAGTATGCAACTATATGTGAAAACCGGTTTTACGTAGTGAACTAAAATTTTTTCTAAAATTATACCTAAACTCCACAAAACCCCTTTAAAAACGCATTCTTTAACCTGCCCAGCAGGTTACCAGTTTTTTAAGTAATAAAGACAAAAAATTTATTTGTAATAACCATTTTACCATACCTTATTTTGAAAATTGCAACCACCGTCCTTACACTAAATTACATAAATAGTCCCTGTCGTTACGCTAAATTGCGTCCAACGTCCAAAATTTTTTTTTTTTTTTCAAATTAATTTTTTAAGAAAAAATTAATTGTTTTTTAAGAAAAATTATAATTTTTTTCCGAAAATAATTTTTTTACAAAAATAATTTTTTTTCCGAAATTAATTTTTTTACAAAAATAAATATTTTTCCCGAAAAAAAAAATTTATAAAAATTATTTTTTTTTTCCGAAAATAATTTTTTTCCGAAAATAATATTTTTCAAAAATTATTTTTTTTTTCCGAAAATAATTTTTTTAGAAAAATAAAATTTTTTTTCCGAAAATTATTTTTTTTCCGAAATTAATTTTTTTTTAGAAAAATTAATTTCAAAAAAAAAATTATTTTCCTAAAAGAATTATTTTCGGAAAAAATATTATTTTTGTAAAATATTATTTTCGGAAAAAAAATATAATTTTTCTAAAAAAAATTTATTTTTGTTCAAAAATAAATTTCGGAAAAAAAAATTAATTTTTTTTTAAATATTAACTTCGAAAAGAAAAAAATTTCTAAAAAAATTAATTTCGAAAAAAAAATGATTTGGACATTGAACGCAATTTAGTGTAACATCAGGGACCATTTATGTAATTTGTGGGGGTAGGGGTACATGTGGGGGGAAAAAAAACTGCTGAGGTGGCGAAAACCGGGTGGGTAGGTTAATTCATGCGTTTTTTAGGGGGTTTTGTGGAGTTTAGGTATAATTTTGGGAAAAATTTTAGTTGACTACGTAAAACCGGTTTTCACGTATAATTGCATACTTTTTTTTTTAAGGAATACCCCTTTTATAAATTGTTGAATAATTTGTCCGGTTTTTTATTATATGCATTATACGTATTATTTTGTAGGATATCACTAGGAAATGAAAGTCAAACTCCATAGGAAATCCTTAGTAAACCAAACATTAACTTCGTGGGAAATTGGTAGGGTTCTTCACTGAGGGATTTCCTAGGGATCGTATTCTGTCGGAAACTTGTAAAATCCATCGGAAAGCTTCGTCGGCGAGGGTTTCCGAGCATGGTTTTCCTTAGGGATTTTTTCCGTCGTAAATTTCTCACTAAAGGCTTTTTGTGATGGATTTCCTAGGGATTTGGCCGTAGGTAGGCCTTTTTTCTAGTAGTGGGTGAAAATCAATACTTTACGGTCTCCTGTGTTGTGGGAGTGTGAGATAGGCAGACGCGGAGTTGCAGCTTAACAACCATGTGGGCTTCAGGTAAAAGGGTTACCACTAAACTTGTGGAGGTTGTTCAAAAAGCTTATTCAATAAGGGTTCTAAAGGGAGGGGTTCAACTTGAAGAGGAGCAAGGTTTGGAAAAGAATTTCTAGTACTAGGTTTGACATAGAAAAGTTTGATGGGAAGGGTGCACCTTGCATTGACTTTTTATCCCTAAATACCACCTTAAAAATGTATCCATATATCCCTATAAATAACACCTTCGAAATCTCTCTCTCCCGTCAATCTCTCTACTCCTTTTCAATCTCATCAATCCCACATCTCCATTTTTAGTTTATCAGTATGAATGTTTATGGCAAATCTTATGCATATGCAAAGATGGAAATGGAGGATCCAGAAGAGATTAAGAGCCGAAAGGCGCAATTTTTGATCTATAAATCATTGGAAAAAGCCGATGATTCAATCAAAAGAAGCCGAAAAACATCTTGGTTGAAAGTAAGGATATTTAAGTTGAAGATCAAGATTGGAAAGAAGATGAAGAAGTTGAAGAAAAGTTTGTTGGTAGTAAGCAAATGTGGTGCTACAAAAGTTGGTGTTTTACAACAATGGAAGCGTTTGTTTACTGCAAGACAAGCAATGCTCAAGATCACAACTGTATTTTCTACAATTCAATAAGCATGCTCATTTCTTCAAAGTTTTGACTTCTTTTTCTTATGTTTATTACAATCTGAGATTCACCTCTTATGTTATCCCAAAATATATAATTATAATGTATGTATTAGAGGTGGAAAAATGTTTCTTTTTTTATCGGCTATGGATTTTATTAGCATGAAGCTAGAAACGAGAAAGAGATTGCATCGTAATTTAAAAGCACACTTTGGAACCAATATCTATATATTCTAAGCAAACATGGCAAAATTTCGAGCGTCTATGAGAAATCCAAGAAAGCTAGAGTTTATACCTCGTCTAATAATTGGTTGGTGTCTTTCCCGGGGGGTTGGCTTCAAAACATATTTTACTTCTGTTCAAGTTGGTCGGTAAGAAGTACAAAAGTGAAGTTTATGTGAGTTAAAATGAGCAAGTCGGGCATGATTTTAACCCAAGTCCATCCTTCCATTAAAGAAATTGCTAGCTCGCGTATGAGTAAATATTTTTTAATTTTGTAGCACATAAAAAAGAATCTTAAGAATATAAAGCGAAATTGTCTATTGGGATTACATTACATAATGTGTATTGAATATGATAACTAATTGTGTGAGTATGTGGAGTTTAGTTAATGTGATTTACATGCAGTGAATATGATAACGTGAATGGGCTACTTACATTATTTTTATTTCTTAATGCTTCTTCTACAATTAAAGTACAAACTAGCAGGTGCAGTGGGATGCATGGCAAAAGTCAACAAACGAAAATGAGAAATCAAAACGACATAAGCAAACAAATAAATATATATTCAGTATATATTTCTTTAGAAATGCTACACTCATCTATTATATCTAAAGATTCAATGGCTTAATTTATTGTGGAAGAGTGATTGTGCATAGAATCATGTACGGTACAAGGTAGTTTAAGCAATATGTAGAGTATATGAATTATTATACGTATAACCCAAACACTATTGAATGCAACCATCATAAGTATACAATCATGAAAGGAGATGAAGTGCAAGGGTTGCCGGAATTGATTATATGGTATTTAGTATATAATTAAAAGTTGGCTAGATGAAGTGCAAGGGGTTGGTTAGATGAAGTGAAAGGGTTGCAAGAATAATTTATGATTTAACCTAATCCATGCCTATATAAACCGGCCAAAATCACATGCACAAACACAAAAGTTCGAATCTTCATCCTTGATTTTAGGTGTTGCTGCTGTTGTGCTTGCTTTGATTCAAAATCTCATGCTTCGTTGCTGCTGCTGTGCTTGCTTTGGCCAAAATCACATGCACAAACACAAAATCAATTTTTTGCTTCGTTGCTGCTGCTGTGCTTGCTTTGATTCAATATTTTATTTTTCTTTTATATTAGCCAACAATTATTGACCAAAAGTAATTGTTTTTGTGATGTTCATTGTTGGTGTTACTTTGTACGTAATTTGATTTCTGTAATTTGTTAAGTAGAGATTTGTTTGTAATTTATTAAGTGTGATATTTTATGCTTTATGTCAAGTCTAAAAATTTGTATTCTTTTAGCAGCTGTGTATCGATTTGTATATTGGAAATTGGTTTGAATAAAGTTGTACTCTTGCTTTAGTTTTCTAAATTGTCGTAGCATTCAGTTGCTCCATTCGTATTTAAGAAACTTAATCATACCGTTGATAATATGTCTTAAATCAAAATGTGATGTATGCAGAGAAGTTGAACAGAGGCCTTTCGGTTGTGGACAGTTACAAGTTGCTTAAACAAGAAGAACTAACCGAAGATGAAGTTTTTCTCGCATGCGCCCTTGGTTGGTGCATTAAATAACCATACAAACCATGTGAATGGCCGCATGGGAGGGTTATATTTTATGGGCCGAAATCGGATCAATCAACGATGACTACTTTGTTGTTGTGGAGGTGTTGCATGTGCATGGGTTACCATAGACAGAACCTTATTATGTGATAAAAGTATCGGAAGATTTAGACAGTAGTGTTAAGCGTGAATGTTTAAACTCCACTGTCATCTCAATTGTTTGAGATGATTCCTTTACTTTATTCTCATATATAAAACCAGTTTTTTAATGTTAGTTGATCGTAGATGCATTCAACTTTTCACATGTCGGGTATCATTATTTTTCACTTTAATTAGTGTAATATTGCGTATTTTCAAAAAAGGTACTGAATGTGTGTATAAATGATTATTTGTTGTAGCAAAAAACTTTTGAAGGAGTAGAAACGTAATTTTTTTTTCTTTTTTTAATAGAATTGGAACACTATATGACGACATTTTATTGTTATGAATTGAGAGATTTTGTAGATAGAGTAATAAGATTGATCATGCTGTGTATGACATATGTGTGCGGTTTGATCTTGAAAATTAAGATCAAGTTAAAAGTGCGAAACCGAATTAATGATATTACAGTGAGTATTACAGAATAATAGTTTCCATCGAATGATAAATGGTAGTCATCAAATGGCGTCATTTACTTCATCTATAGCTATCTGTAGTTGTGGCTCACGAAAGTTTTGATCGTCACTTGAATGATTATGAGTTGGGTAAAAAAGGGAACATACGTTTATTTGTTTTAAATGTAAGTAATTAAAGATGTGTGGATTACTTAGTGAAAGTGTTTATTTGCTTATTAGTTTGTGATGAATTGGATACGACTATATGTCTATATCGAGGGTGTTTCGCATCGGTTATTAAAAGTGATTTATCTACTTATTATGTTTTTAAACACAAATAAGCAGGTATTGGGGTGTTTGGGACTACTTATTATGTTTCGAACCTCTGTAATAATTCGTTTCTTTCATAATGCTGCTAAGCTTATTTGAAGTTTCTGCTGCTCGACTTAATTTCTACTGCTACGCTAGAGTGTTTCTACTGCTGTCATGTTTTTCTGCTGCTAGCTTTCATTACTAATGCTAGATGTTAAATGTTTCTGCTGCTACATTTCAAGATACTGCTGCTACTTATTTAATGTTGCTAGCGTTGTGAGATTCATAGTACTGCTGTCATTCACATGGTTTGTATGGTTATTGTTCGATGTGAAAGGTATTATTCTGATACAAAGATCTTTATAGATCTAACACATAAACCCATCATTGATCCTTTGGAAACGAAAACCAACAACAAACAAAACCTACCCGTGACCTCTTAAAAACAATAAACGAAAAAAAAAAAAAAGACCACATATTTGGACTTTTCAAGACTAGATCTTTTAAAACAACCATCACTGATCTTTATATGTGAAAAGGACTCGGATATAAAATGCAATAAAAAAAACCTTAACCTTACCCGATACCTCATTTAGAGATCTTGAAGCCGATTTAGTCAAGACAAAAGGGGTGTGTTCAATTTGTGTTTCGATTCATATTAAGATTTGTGAAGGTGAGAATTGTTATTTGTGCTCGGTTATAAAAGGGTCTGTGTTTGTGGACTCGGCTGTGATAAAGTAATAAGAATCAAATGATTTGGGTATTTAAATTTCGGAGTTATAGCAGTTTAATTGTATAACAAGATGCGATTTTAGCGCATAGAATCATACAATTTGGAATAATCAGCAACATTTAAAGTAATTAGTTTAAATAGTGTAAACCTAATTAGTACCAACCATTAAGTTATGAACACTTAGACACAATTGGTGCAACGCACGGGCTTGACATTGCCTCGTACAAAACAAAAAGAAAAATACACACTTACATGTGTCACTATAGTACTAAGAGAGAGAACAAAACTTTTCTCACATATCAACACATTCATCCTACCATTTATTTAAAATAAAATCAATGGTTAAGATTAAAAGTATTTTAATATTTCACTTATTTTTTATAATTTAAATATCTCATGAACTGTTAATCGTTAGATAAAATAAATTATACCATCACGACCAGCATTTAATTATCTATGTATAAACGGGTACTTTGATATACTTTCGACAAACTTTTTGTTTCACCTTTTTTTACGTTTTTTCGTCTTTTTTTCTTTCTTTTTTCTTCGTATCTGTGTACGTCGAGGATGGGTTGCCATGGTACTGGAACTTTGTGGGTAGGGGTGTCCATGGTATGACAACCTAAATTGTATGACAACTTAAGAGCCCAACCCGTAATCTGCCACATGTCAATGTTTTAATAATTACTAGCAGGGTACCCGCGCGTTGCGACGGCGGGTACCCTGAAATATAATTTTCTGGTGAATCATGTATTTTAGTTTATTATGTTCTTTTTGACAATAAATTTAAAGATATCAAGAATTTCGTATAGCCTGTGCCCGTTCGGGCTCGAGCCCGTTTGGCCCGCGCCCGTTGGGGCTCAAGCTCATTTGGCCCGTTGCCCGTTCGGGCTTGAATATTTGTATAATGTGTTCTATTATTTGTATTAGTGACATTTAATGTAGTAATTGTGTTTAATTTGGTTGTACAATAAGCTTGATAATTTGTATTTCTTATGTAAGGGGTGTTTTAATAACTGTATTAATTGTATTTATTGACCAGATAATTAATTGACTACATTAAATAGCATTAATGTGGTGTTTTGTTTTTTTAATATGTGCATTAAAATGGTGTACATTATGCTTCTTGTCTTGTACGTCTGAAAATTATGTGCATTAAAGTGTTGTACACTATGCTTCTTTTCTTGTAAGTCTTAAAATTTGAAGAGATAGTCATCCCTCTATAATATGTAGTATAGATTATTGGTTATATGTATTGGTTAGGTTGGGTTGTTGATAAATGGAAAAAAAAAATATATAGATTGGTTGTATGTATTAGTTGTGTAGGTGAAGGAAAGAGAAAATAATATTTTAATAAGAGATTGGGTTATGATAGATTGTTGATAAACATAGTCTTAGAGCAAAAGGTATCATGAAGAGCCATACCTCTTCATTTGGACCCCGGATGCCATATCCTTTAATACTCCTACTTTAGGGTATAGGGTGTGCCATGCGGGAATAGTAAATAAATGATGTCATGTCAGCGGCAAATAAGAAATCATCACACATTGGTTCACTGAAAAAGATTATTTTTTCTTTTTTGCGGGACTTAACTCCCGAAGTCACTAGGAGACAGAATACCTATATTGGAGAGAGATATAGTATTTAATTAGTTGTTGTAAGTGCGTATGTGTTTATGTGGAGTATTTTTAAATGATAAAAAATAGAAAAAAAAATTAATAGAAGAGAGAGAAGGTATTACAATGGTTGAAGGAAAGTTGAAGGAAAAGAAAAATGAAGTGCTTTTTGATGATGTGGAACTGATGTGGCGAAAGAAAAATCATAACCACACCCTCCACACTTAAAACACCCACTCACTCATAACATAAAACAAACTCTTCATTTGAGCACCACTTACTCCCAATTTTATTTATTTCTTACTCTATTTCTTATTTATACATAAAAAAATAAAAAATCTGTAAAACTCATTTGTCTTTTTGTGCTTCGTTTGAACGGCGAGCGCCAAACGAAAAGCAAACGAAGAATGGGGGCTGGGTGGTGAAGAGCAAAAGAAGAGGTGCCACGTCAGAGTGAAGAGCTCCCCTTTTCACCATACCGTTTGCTATTAGACCACTTCCAATGGGTAACGCAAACCTTGCGTTAAGGCATCAAAGCATCAAAAAGGTGCTTTATTCCTGCGTTAAGGTGAGTTAATTGTTGGACCCTTGCTGCGTTAACACAGCGTTAAGGTGCCAAGTTATAACATTAACGCTGCGTTAAGGGTAAAAAAAAATCACTTTAGCCCCTTTTAATGGTAGTTTGTGTAAAAAAAAATATTTGATATAAAGGTGAGTTAAGGTGTGTTAAAGTTGAGTTATTGTTGGGTGTGTTAAAGCTGAGTTAAGGGTGAGTGTGTTAAAGCTGACGTGGCAGTGCCTTAAAGTTTAAAGCTGAGTTATTGTTGTAAGTGGTCTTAGGGGTGAAAAGTGAGTAGGGGTGATAGGAGAGAGAAGACTGATGTGACACTAAGGTGGAACGCGAAGTGGTGTGACTGCTAAGAGTAGTCTATGAATAAAATATATCGTAGAAAACCAAAATCCAAAGCGTCATCATTCTACAAATATAGTGTTTTACTCCTCCGTCCCATATAAGTGTCCACTTTTCAAATGCACAAAGTTTTAGGAAAGTGGGGCCAATACACTCTACACAATCAAATATCATATTCCACTAAAGTCTCTTCATTGGTTGAAAATATTCTTGGACACTTAATTTGGGACATCCCAAGATTTATTATGGACACTTATATGGGATTAGGGATAGTGTTTTACTCGTATTATACAAATGGTATTTAATCACAACTGTATTTTGTAGAAATGTGTCTACATCAGCGTCTGGTTGTAATATACTGATGTTCAAACCTCTTGTGTTGTGCCTTCCAAGTTCATCCATATACCTCTTGAAGAGATCAAGGGTTTAGCACTAAGGTTTCATGAGTTGTCAAAGTCATAAACTACAACTTTGTGACAATATGGTTGGCATGTATTTGATAGTTGTTTTTCTGTCATTTGAATATCTATTCACTTTTGGTTGATGTTTTCTGTTGATAGTCTTCGTGTAGTTGAAATACAAAACCACATCTTAGATTTTAAATTATAATTTCAAAGAAAAACCCTTGTGCATAACTTAGTAGCGTTTAGTTGGTGAAAACAATCTATTTTTTCAATCTTTGATAGAAAATAGAAAAACAGAAAACCCGTTTAGTCATTCAACTAGAAAAATGAAAAACCCAATTTATCATTCTCCACTTTTTTCTCTCTAACAAAAAAATAAAAACGGGATTTCACAATCTACCATTCAAGTATCTAATTTTAACTTTAATCACCTCCGCCTTTCATCCTCGCCGTCGCCTACCACCGTTGAGAAATCTAGAAACGGAAAAAAATAACTCTACATAAACAGGTTTTCAAAATTCTCAAACTCTTTTCTAGAGAAGAAAAACCATTCATTTCTCAAAAATCTGATAACTAAAAAACAATGAAGTTTTTCTACAACTAAACGCTACCTTCCCTACCATAATTTTTCAATTCGTAGAATCAACAAGTCATGGTAAAGATTGCAAACACGAAAAGGTAGCATTAACACTCAGCCTATGACGCTAATTCAAACCATCGTTATACGCATTCTTGATTTTCTTTTAAACAGCAACAAGCAATTAGGATGTTTATTAGTCGCTTGTCAAACTCTTGGATGCAGCTAAATTGTCCAAATGTATCAAAATCTTCCATTGTCTTGTCATTAATCATACAAATCAAATCATAAAACTAGAACAAAAATGCTAAAGATGCATTTAGTTTGCAGCTTCATCTCCATGGCATAGTAGGAAACTGATTTTTCTAACAATGAATTGCTCTTTACACGTTCATGCACTTGAAAAAGACTCGTAGCTGAGTGTGTCACATAACATGAGAAAGTTGAGACACATTCTTCAAGTAACTCATCATTAGTTTGTTTAACATGCTTAGTACAACATGAATTTTCCGCAAGAGTCGCTACATACCATAATAAAATAGGGAAATATAACAAAAATTGTAAAATCCATAGTTCCCTCTCTGTTCAATTACTTTTCTTTTTCTTTTTTTTTTTTTCTTTTCTTTTTTAGGTCGGGCAGTTGGTGCTAGTTGAGTTCGTCTGCTAGCACTGCGACAAGAGCTCAGAACCTGAAGCTAGGATCCACATCCATCGACCAAGCAAACTTTGCCAGTAAGGACTTGTTAAATATCTGCATCAGATTAAAAGATACGTTCAATAATTCTTCTACTGATGTAGATATGCCAAGTTGGGTGGAAAACTGAGAACTTTTACTACGCTTACCCAATTATTAAAATTTAGATATTGACTTGGTTCCCCTTTTAGGTAAAACTTAGATAAATTACACACTACCTAATTGACCCGCTTGTAATTAAATGGGACAAAATTTCCACCTCTAACTAAAAGTACAACAAGCTCTTACCTTCTCGATGGGAACTTCACTGCGTTTACACCATGCCACAGTTATTCGAGGGTCAAGATAGTTGATTTTTGAAGTACCCAAAGCTATCGTTTTCAGATCTTCTTTGGTCTCCTTATCCCGTTCCATTTTCTCAATCTTTGCATTAGTTTGATCAATCTTCTTCCGTATCCTGCACATTTAATTAGCAATGACACTATAAAATCTAATTAACAGCCTAAAGTATGCCGGTTAAAAATGCCACTCAATAAGATGAGTTGTATTACGCTTCAGGGTTCAGATTCCTCTTCGCCTTTCCATCAGAACCCTTTAAAGGAGGCTTCCCTTTCTTCGCACGAGCTAAATCAGTTTCCAATTCTTCAATAAGAGCCTAAGAAAAAGAATATCATCATAAATACGTATGTAGTCACGGCTAGGAATATAAATGGTATTTGTCATTCCTCACAACATGTACATAACGACCCATAACTGCCTCATATAAATGGAACCCACAATGTTAGATAACCTTAATGATAGACCATAGAACTGGAATTTGGATTTCGAGCAGTAAATTCCCCCAAATGGGGGTGTCCAAAAAAACCGAGGAACCAAAAGATTCGAAGAACCGAACCAGTACCGACTAGGAACCAATCCGAAAATTAGAACCATGGTCCGGTTCTCGGTTCCTAGAATTCCAAAATTTTGGTTCCCGGGCCAGTTCGAGTCAGAACCATCGTACTTTCCCGAAAAGAATACACTTTTGAAAGTATGGGATTTTAATGGGTTGTTTTGGACTTTGTGTACAATCAACTTTAAGAAAAATGTAAAAAAGGACACCTCGCCTCATATGAATCACCAAACTCTGTAACCTAAAACCGACAAACTCATTAAAAATTAAAACTCTAACCTTTAATCTATTCCAAATAACACCAAACTATTGGTTCTTTAATTACTAATAGCATTAATATCATCATCAGCATTATTCATCAACATGGAAGTAAGTTATTTAAAATTATTTTTTTATCTTTTTATCATGGTCATGTGAATTGAATTGTGAATTGTTTATGAGAGTTGTTATCGAATTAAAGACAAATACAATAAGTAGATTAATAATATGAAGTGGACTTGATACTTTTAAAAAATTACAAACTTATGTTTTGTGTTTTTGTTTATTTTAAATTGAACAATTGGAATTGTTGAAATGATTTGCATTGTTGGAGACATTTTTTGTGTGTTTGTGTTGTTATAGCATGTCATTTATGAATGATCGACAACAGAGTCTAGATTTTTTAAACACACTTTGGTACTTATCGGGAATTACAGAACATTCCCGTACCAGAACCGAGTACTGTACCGGAACCAAACCGAAGAACTTGGTACGGTTCTCGGTTCCTCTGGTTCCGGTTCCAGAACCGGTTCGGTCCAGTTCCGGTACCATAACTAGGGAGAAGTAACAAAGTGTTACCTTTAGTTCGTCTATTTTCTCATTCAACCTCGTCATTTGTAAACCATGAGTCTTTGAAACACTACGCTGATGATTACAGATGATTGCGACCTACAAAAAGTCAAGCACAATGTAAATTTAAGCCTCAACCAAACATCAATACCGCATTATAAAGTTTTTATGAGGTTATGATTATATCACCTGCTTGTTTGCTTGGTTGTAAACGACTACATTTTCAGCAACACTTTCACCCTTCATGCCCTTATTTAACTGTGACCAGCAAGAAAGAACACAAGAAAAGTATGTGAGATCAGTCTGGCAATTAAGAGAAGCATCTGCAAAAAGAATACCCTTTCTTCCTAGTAAAAACACTTAAGTGAACACATTAAAGAATAAATTGGACGAATGGTCACAAATCTAAAATACCCCTTTTATTAAACATCTGTATGGATAGAAAGTTGCCAGCTATAATTCATTATACTTATTGTTTTGTAAGGATAATGATTCTAATAGTAAGGTAATCACCCATTTGAGAACCTTGTCTAAAAGTGCAATGTTCCATATATTTGGCGTCAAAAAGAGTTTAGAATTATAACCATTACAAAGACAAGATCTGACATTACATTGAGAATATGGCCATACTAACAGAAGGGTGGGCCAAGAACAAAAGTTAGTGTAGCATGAATCTTACCATATCATCCAATGTGATGGATGCGTTGTACGTACGGAAAACTTTTGCAGTGAGACCAGGCATGAGTTCTTTCAAATGAGCATTTAATGTACTAGTATCCAGCTTGTCAAAAAGATCTTCGTTACCCTTCTTTCCTGAAATATTTACATAGAGAATATAAAAAATGCAGCTGAAGAGACATCAAAGTTTAGAACAATTAATAAAACCACCAAATGACCTGTTCGAAACTGTTGAATTGCTTTGAAGACTGGAAGCTCTACTTCAACCTCATTTTGATATCGAATGGAATCTTTACCAAGGAAGTCAAACTGGAGAATTATCAAAACATATAAACATCATTAGCATCATAACACAGGGCCCAAAACCATTCAACTAGTTATAACATTCTGCGTCCCTCAATAGGGGATTTCTACACACAGAAACAGTTATCAATTTCATTATAAACATTAGCTATAAAATAATACATAAGGGGGTGTTCTGATTTGCATCTTGTAACTGATTATCTGATCTTAACGTTTTCAAAGTCGTGATAACCAGTGATTAATGTTTGGATAAACAGTTTTTGCTTCTACCTATCTTGTTCTTTTGCGGGGAAATTAATTCTTGCAGACTATAGGTGCAACAGATTCGACAATCTATGGTTAACTCGAATGACGTATACCTCTTCGTAAAATTTGTATCATTTTCTGCCAAACTTATCCATGTTTATCATTATAAATCTCTCAAAAGTATATCATAACTTTTACGCTCTCCTTATGGATACTAAAAAGAGTAATCACGCGAAATGCTTTCATACTGCAAACTATTAATTTCTTTAAGGTAATAGCAATTTAGCTTTACTAGAAGGTCGATGAGTTGAGTCAATCTCCATGCCCTTATCTTCTTCAAGTCCTTAAGGCTAAGAAGTCAACCAGCGCTCTAGGAAGGCTAGGGCTTAGTCAACAACAATGAAGGTTTGTAACTTTCCTAAAGGTCGATGCTAAAGAGAGTACTTAGCATCAATTTTAAACACATATGATCATCTGATTCTCGTAAGTTCAAACAGTAATAGTACCCAAAAGACCAACTTCTATAGCCTGTCGTTTATTCTGGTCATACGATTATGAAGAGCTGTCATCATAATCACTTCCAAAACGCAAATCAAAACAACCGAAAATCTACCTTGAGAATATTCGGAGGCACTGGCTCACAATTTTCTACTTTCAATGTGCAGCAACCAACTGTATCAGCTTCATCATCATCCTGCAAAAGTAGAACAATACATCAAAATCTTGAAGGCTCATTGCTATTCTTCCAACCCAACATATGAACTTTTATCTAACTAATTTGTCATTTTATTTTAATGAAAGGAAAAAAACACTGATCAAAATATGAAGTCATCATTCTGGGCAAAAAAACTTTAATTATCATTCACATAAAGCAACAACAAATGACTCCGCCTGTAATATCAATTTTCCTTTTGGTACAACCAGTATTTCCGACAGGTTACTCAGGCAATGTTATAACTACTGCTCCTTTCAGGTTCCCGTATTTGCTATGAACATGAAAAAAAGGCATACAAACAGCTCCCATATATATAGAGAATGACAAAGAAATTAGAACACTTAATAAATTCCATTCACAACAGGTGTGTCGGATATGACTACAAAGATTATATCATTTCAATAATAGCTAGTATTTTTTTAAATGATCTAGGAAAGTTTAAGCATTTTAAATACAACTTCAGCAACTTCCAACCCATCTGCCATTTTTGTTTTTGAGCTGACCCTATTCATTTTACCATTCTGACTCATTAGAGATAGAACATACCCGAATGACACGATCATAAATAAAATGGAAGAAATACCCACTTGTAACGAACTGAGATGAGAGAAAGAGCACCAATAACAATACCTTCTCATTTCCAGCCCTGAGTGCTAGTTTATCAATGAGATATGTAGCCACTGCCACTTGCCTCTTTGTCAGGTCTTTGTTTCCAAAATCTTTAGTATAAGCTTTTCTGATGCCTTCTATGTGTTTCTACAGCCACATGGGGGTACAAGAGATATCAATGCCATTACATTTTCAGACAAGAAAAAAATGACAATTTATAATAGTTAGGGAATTTACCTTCAATGACCTTGCCTTCTCGTATTTTTCCTTGTCACTTTGACCCTTTAGGGCACTACTAGCAGCCAAGAACACATACTTAAAATCCTTCCCATTTATTGGATCATTCCAATACGCTAACCATGTGACAGTATTATCGTGCCTGACTTCTTTCCAGCTGTCAAGCATCAAAGGTTTGGCTTTCAGACAGATGACATCTAGAAAAGATATCTGCTATAAAGAAAGATACACAAGACAGACCTTTGACCAGGAATTGGACATTCTGGTATCGGCTCACCCTTCCCGATATTAATTGTAATATCACTAGGCTGGATACGTGTTTTGAGCTTTCCCATCTGTGCAGCAAAGATATAAATTAATTTTTGCTATTCCAAAAAAAGATTTATAGACCAATGTTGCTACAAAAACCTTAACTTCACAGAAACTAAGCTAAACATGACATCTAATAGAGATAGAAAATAAAAGCCGTCATTAGAACCTTCGGATGCTCCCCACGGCCTCGAAACAGTCCAGGTGGCTCAACTCGAAAATTTCCGACCTGCACTACCAATTGGTTAATTATCGAAATCAAGAATTACCAAAACATGGAGATGACAGATGTATGATATATTGATCAATTAATATATATGCATGGAGCTTACCTTCTCTTTGACACCATCAACTACTGCCCACATATACTTCTCCTCGACCTTCATCTTTTCCTCTTTTAAGGCCTTCTTCTCCTGCCAAAAAAAACAATAAATATATAAACAGCTCTTATATCTTAAATGCCTAGATTAATTTCATGTGTTCATCTTTTACGGAAGATTTACACATTCCTTTCTCATACCAGGGTTGGTTAATCAAAACTTACTTCTGTAGTCATTTGCTTCTTCTTCTCCTTTTCCGCCTGATGCCAATCATATATTGGTTTAAAATCACAATCTTCTAAATTTTGAATTGTGTGATTTCTTCCAAGTATCTTCCGCCAATCGTTCCAGAAGTTTTCTTTGAACACAGGTTTGGTCATGTAATCAGTGTCTAACATCACTGCAAACATTGTCGCAACCTGCAATGACAACCAGCCAAGCATAATAATAAGTGACAGTCAAGAATATGCCCCATTATAATATAGAACTAATTAAGATAAAAAAAATTAACCCATTTGACCCCTTAGACATAATACATTAATCAGCTCAATCATACGTAAATGTGTCAAAGTTGCCACATTCGCTGAAAAAAAAAAAACTATATTTTATATGCACCTCCTCCTGTTCGGGAGTTAAATCAACAGGCTTCCCCTTGTAGAGAATCTTAACACCGTGAGGTTTATATGGCGGTGGAAAGATTACACCATTATGAGACAAGCTTGTCCACTTCTGCCCTTCACCAGATCCAGGGGGAACCTTTGACGGCTTCGAGTACTTTGAATTCTTCTCCACCTTTTTTGACTTTTGTGTCGTTTTCTTAAAAACAGACAATTTAGCTTTCAGTGCCTTTTGTTTAACAGATGATGATTTACTACTAGATGGTGTTTGGTTCTTTATTCTCTGAGATATAGGAACATGATCATTCTCATCATCTGTATCAGCCTCTGGTTTTGCAGGAGCTGGCTTGCGATTTATTGATGTGGATGAATCTGAAAGCTTTGGCTTTTTAACCAATGACTGACCAGAAGATCTTTCCTCATTTGGGGGTCTCTTATTCACGCCAACACTAGGTTTTTTTATTTGATTGTCCCTTGATGCAGAACCATTTTGCTTAACTCTCGATGATAGTGGTTTATCATCATCAGAATCATCATGTTTGTTGATAGATGCTCCTGCGGAGGATTTGGATGTGATTTTTGAAGATAAAGGTTTCTCATCGTCGGAATCTTCATCTTTTACTTTTGCCTTTACTGGTGGTTTTGGACGCTGAGATGAACTCGTGGGGGGGCCTGTTTTTGTATGGTTTGAATTTCCCTTAGGTGCAGTTAAAATCCTAGCACTCAATGGTTTGTCATCCTCAGAATCCTCAGAGTCACTTTTTGGTTTAGGAGCAGGTTTAGTGGATGGTTTTTCCTGCTTAACAGTTGGAGCAGCCTTTTGTTGCGAGGAATGCTTTGATTTATCAGCAGTTGAGGACCTTTTGAAAACCAAGGGCTTGTCATCCTCATCAGATGAATAACTCATTTTATTCGTCAGCTTGTTGTCATATAGCGCTTAATCTCTGAAATCCTGTATTGAATGTTTTTGCTCAAGGTTATTAACAAAGTATAAAACTCGAAAATAAAATATTAATTTCAGGATGAGACATCTAAAGCCATATGTAAAAATATACAGATATCCACAAACAGATAAAGATATGATGAAAGAACAGACACACGTGGTAATATAGTTTCTATTCCACATATAAATAAACATACAAAAACATTGGTAAAATATTTGAACTGTGAAAGTGTCAATGAACAACCAAGCAAAACTATTCTAAACTGTATATCACTACTTCAAATATTATTCGAAGTTCCGATATAAAAAATAGAAAAATATTCAAAGTAACTATATCAAATCAAGAATTACAGTAGATTATAGTGGATATTTCTCAATTATATTGTGTGGCCTCAAGTCCTAGAATTAATAGTGCTTATAAGTTTTAGACACTCACTGTAAAAAAAATGGTATAAATTGATCATGGTATCCTCTTTAGTTCGTCGAGGGATAAATATTTAATTTACAAAACTTCACAATAAGAGGTTCATGTTCACTGTTTTATACCCAAAATATGTTCACAGGATAACTATCATACCACGTACCTAGAATATAATGGCATGCAAGCATTAAGTATCGGTATTTTTAATGCTGATGTTCAGTTTACAGGTTTTATTAACAAACTGTTCAGGGTATCAATATAAGGCGTGTTTCCTAAAGATCAGGTGGTCTATAGTGCACAGTATTTTATGTCAATCGTGATCTTAAGTTATAGAAAACCAGTTAACCACACATCAAAACTGAGAGGGGACAGGAATTAAGAGGGTACCCTCAACTGTGGCAGTGGCAACAGTCTAGCTTCCGCCAAAAGGTGACAACAGAGAGTGCTGACAGTGACTTGAAACCCAACTGTTCAGCGTATCCTGATTTTGACAGGCAGAGACGTTAATAATCCATGACAAGAATCACATCGCATCATGTATGATTGTATGAAGATGCTTTTACAGCCAAAGTAGACTAACAACACATCAACAATAAGGACCTTTATTAACAACATAAATATACATCATACAAACTTAAGGGGGTGTTTAGGATTGCTTATTCAACAAATTATCTGCTTATTGTAGTTTTCAAGATACAGATAAGCACTTTGCAGTGTTTTAACGAAGAAAAGTCCTTATGCTTGCCCCCTTGCTTTAACATTCTCTTTAATAATCAGTTTGAGAATTGCTTATTCCTAACTAAATCACAAGTTTGCCGTATCTTATAAGCACAAGCAATCCCAAGCACTCTCTCAAACAAACAGAAAAGCTAATAATGACATACTAAAAGCATAACGCAACAAATTAGTGCTCAAATTTCATGCAGGACTTTAAAACATGCACACACTCATATAATCTAGTTTACGTTATACTAATTCAAATTAAAGCACATTCATTTCTCTTCTAAAACCAAAAACAAACAAAACCCACTTCAGAACATAACCAATTACACAATAAAAATCATAATATCTTAAATTAATTTGAGCTATGAATACAAAATCACTAATTATTCAATAAAAACCATAACATTATACACTCAACTTCAAATATTTTAATGGGTCAAAATTAACCAATTTAAGCTATAAAAATTCAAGAACTCCCTAAATTCATACTAAAACGAAAACCCACCTCAGATTACGTTCAAAGTGACAAATTGTTGAATAAAAATCAAAACTTTAAAGTTAAAAATTAAAATATTTTAATGGGTGAAAATATAAAAAGGGGGTAAAAGTGGGTACCAATTGTAGGAACCCTAGATCTCTTTTGGTTTTTCCGATGAGAATTGGATAAAGAAGGAAACAAAGGGCGTTAAATTCGGGTCAAAAAGAGGTCTGTTTCGGGTACAAATTGGGTAATATCAAATCAACTTTGTTTGTTTACCTAAAACATCATGTGAAGTTTCGGGTCAATTCTAGGGCTTCATTTTGTTTTAAGAATATGGGTTACTTTATGGTGACCTAGTTTGTTTCTAATGTAGATATGGGCCGGCCCATATAAACAACCTTACAAAGTAATTTAGGTGCATTTTGTTTTTAAATTTAAATCTGATTTATACATCTAAATATAAATCTGAGTCATAAATGTTTGAATCGGGATTAAATAATATTGTTTGTTTTATGTAAAAAGATGTCTGAATCTATACTATCTATTAAAAAGGAGTATGAGCTGATGTCATGCAATTGCAATTTTGTTAACGTGTTTCTTAATTAGACTATCAATAGAAAGTTGATTTGAAAATAGTTACGTCATAAGTAATTTGTTTTCCTCTTTTTGTTAAATCTTATATTGTATGTGTATATGGTATCATCTTTTTTTGCTTTTGTATGTCCTAATACTTCCAGCGCTTCTATCAAGAATTCAAAATTCAAACATCATATTCATATATGTGGTCACTTTTTCTTAAACTTGATTTTAGGGTGATTTGTCAAAGCTATAGAGTAATATAGAGTAGTTTGCAAACATTTTTCTATAAATCTTTAACGCGAATTATTAGAAGTTTTCAGAGGTATGCATTTCTTTGCTCGTATGTTTTCTTTCTATGTATCACATCTCAACAATCTTTCAAAAATACTTGTGGGTTTCCTAACTTTCCTGATACAAATAACATTTTTTCCATAGTCTCCATTTGGAACTACTGTGATAGCTTTGACCTAACTTGTGGGTTTCCTATGTGAGTCGTTTGAAAAATACTTCGTTTGATTTAATTAAACATAACAGAGTTTACAAAAACTAGGTCCCAAATGTTTTCCCAAAAGCAAGGTTAGATAAGTTTTAATACAAATCAAACGAATAGATAATGCAAGAAATTTCCATGTAATGCAACTGCCAGTGACTTAAACACGTGACTTCAAGAAGGCCATGACATGCATACCTTAAACACCTGAGAAAATACACGCTAAAAAGGTCAACATAATGTTGGTGAATTCATAGGTTTAAATAAATAATAAGTCATGTGCGGACCACAAGATTTCAATAGGTATGACAAACACAGTGTCATAAAAATAATATATATAATACACTAAGCTCATGACCCCGAAGCTCAACATAATGGTATGCAATCAAGCGTAAATAATAACAGGTGCCCCATGTAAGTGTTTGCCAGACACTAGAAAATAATCCGAATGATATGCGTCTGTTTCCCAGGTTGGAGCGACCAACTCGGACGGGGTGTTAACCCAATAGATCTATCCATAACATTCACGATTATAAGTAATTAACGGTTCATGATAAGTAGGGGACTTAATTGGCAATGTGGTAACTTAGGCAATGTAACAGTTTTAGTACTTGTGTCCTTAAAAAGATAAGCAATGTATTCTCACCCCTGGAAACAATAAAATCAAAAGAAAGTGGGGCTATAAAACTCACCTCAAGTAAAGTAATACAAGTCGGAATAATGTGCACGAAAATCGAGGTTCGGTGACTCTAACCGCAACCTAAATAATTAATATGTCTTAGGTTCGGCAAAAATGTCATGTATGCAATTTTATAAAATATTATATCACCCGTACATGTTTGCAATAAAGTTTAGTGAGTAAAAGTGTAGTTACATTAATGTTCCCGTTTAATAGTCAAAGTAACTAGTTTATCTCGTAATTACATTATTGTCGTCTTGTTAATATGTATTTTAGAAAACCTCCGACTCGTCTAACAAGTATATACAAAATGCTACAACTTTCTTTTAGGTCGTTTTGGCTCGTTTGGACGTTTAGGGCTCGGAAAATGACTTATTAAATTTCAGCATACACTTATTAAATTTCAGCATACACTAAGGGCCCGTTTGGTATACGGCTTTGAGTGGGTTTGGACTCAAAATTTAACAAAATCCTTTGTTTGGTTGTTTTTTTCTTTTCCTGACACAAGGCATGATGCTAAATAATGAGGCATGCGTAAATACCACTACTTATATGGGGATTGAATAATTTCGTAGGCCCATTTTAATTAGTAACCACAAGTTCTATTTTTCTTTCTTCTTTTTATTATTTTTAATAAAAATTTTAATTTTACACTTTACTCAATTCACAAAGCAACAAAATTTTAAAATATTAGGTATATATTTTGTAGAACCGTAGAGGGGGGTGAATACAGTCTTTTTGGGTGTTTAAAAACTTTAAGCCTCAAAGATCAACAAGTGGTCACACAACACCAACCACTATCACAAACACAACCAAAGTATATAAAGCAAGTAAATGACACCACGATATATACTGGTTCGGGATAGGGGGTTTATACCAACTGTACATCCAGTTGTGTAAGATGTTGGATATCATAACACAAGGTTGGATTTGAGCTTTGCCGAATCTAGAGAGAGAGATGTTCTAGTGAGAGAAAATGAAGTTGTATGATTAAGATCAAATGAACATCCAACCCTTTCCCTTGGGTGGGAAAGGGTATTTATAGTTACACATTATACGCCCCACATGGGCTGTGAAGTGAGTTGACAGTGGGTAAAGACCCGACCCAACTCCACAAATATTACTATGACTAAGCTAGTATTAAGATAACTAAACTAATACTAATAAGCCTACGAGCTAACTTAATGCTAATAGATACTCGGGGTGACTGAGTCTTTCATATAAATATTTATATTCCTAACAATCTCCCCTTAAGGGAGGTCACCCCGAAAATTACAATTTGAATTCTAGCATTCTAATGAACTTTAATTTCTTAGCTCGTAGTCTTTGATTCTTCATAATTGGTAAGCTTTGTACTTTAAGTCGTGATCTTCCGATGAATGTTCCTTTGGTAAGTGTGATGGTTGAGCATTCATTGCAATCATCAGTTTTGGTAGTTTGTGTGTCGTTCTCTTTGTACTGTTGCATCCTTGTGAAAAAGTGATCATTGGACCAGCATGCTCACACTTTTCTGGATCATGATATTCAGCATCAGAATAGCGGAAGCGGTGTTGAAAGTCTTTCACTTATCATGATTTATTGGATTATGATGATGAAGTGTGAGCATGAGGTGATGAATCGGCATCTTTTCTGCAATCATCTGCAACCGCCAGGAATTCCTGCATACGACAGTTAGCAATAAAATGTCTGGTACTTACAGGTTCGGACTTCGAGATTGTTAACAGCATAGTGTGAAAACTTTCTCTAATCCTTACTAAGGTCGTTCCTAAATCGGATACCCCCGAGAGGGCTTACAAGATCTACCGAAGTACATCAACGATTAGGTGAGTCGCTGGAGTTCACTCCACGACTGTAGACCGTTTGAAACCGCCGCAACCACTAAGCGTAATCCACAAGGAATTACCTAAGTGACCTGCTTTCAGGGCTGTTTGATGTTGACCCTGGCAGGAATTTACATTCAATCACTGAGAATTACATTTGTAAGTTCCCTCATAAATGTTCTGGCAGATTGCTAAGATCTGCGTAGGACTCATAAGTTTACAACTGGTATCCTTAATGTTGAACAACCAGTGTAGATGTATCAAGTGTTCCTATGAGATCTTGTGATGTATCTCGCAGCTCTAGACTCGATAAGTGCAATTTTGGGAGTCGGAGACTGGAGCGGTGTCTCCTGTTTCAATATCAACATAACTCATAATGAGCGGTCGATAGATTATGCAGGGTTCCCCGTGAGAATGAAACAAGTTCTTTTAAGAGAACTTGAGTGGCTAGAAGGTTTAGTGCAGTGCGTCACTGGGTCCATGACGTCTTGTCTTCAATACCGGCGTCACCTTAGTAACAACCAGTAGCATATGAATTGAACCCGGTTTCTGCCCTAAGGCTGAATAATTGGAGTGCTATTTCTTTTCGCCCTTTCTCATTACATTTCTTTTTAATTCTTCAACCCCTTCTTTCTCATTTCTCATATTACTCTTCTTTTTTTTCATAATCATACCTAAGGACTTTCTAATACTAACTATTCGGTATTGTCCTTGGGTAGATCCCTCCAGCTCTGGCGGATCATAGGACGGTTTTCTTATCCTTAGCCACCTTATAACTTCATGACTATCCTATGTTGCCGTTAACCAAATCCTTGAGAAATCTCTCAAAGTGTTTATGATTATGAAACACATTTTGCTAACACTTTGAGAGTTTTGTGTTTTTCAAATACTCCCCCTTAACATGTGCTCATGTGTTTTAATTTAAAATTTGCACATGTTGGGTAGAGTTTGCGCTTTTTGAACTGATCCACTTTCAGTGAACATGACCGATTCGAGACACGCTTACATTACTAGTTAGACTAGTGATGCGCGTGATGTGTCGTTGCGTTTAACAGTATTAATTCCTACTCAAGTT
>CP139502.1:202930295-203016093 GCA_021014915.2 Artemisia tridentata subsp. tridentata
GAAACACACGCTTTAGGTAGACACGAATTATACTCAACAAAATCTCAATCAAAGAATAACCTTAGTTGGCGTTCCCATAACGGCCAACTCCCATTCAATCCATAAATATAGGGATAATTACCAAAATAGCCCAAACACAAATGGGCGGTTCCCTATCTAACCCGAAATCCGAAAATAATTGTGTTGCCCAGGGCAACCGGCATTTTTTGGGGCAACCGAAGGATTTCCAGTGTATTTTTTGGGCAACAATCGCCCCTTTTTGGGCAACTGGGGGCATTGCCCAGGTCAACCGGGGTAGAAATATCCCATTTGGGTTTTGGGCTATTTTAGTAATTATCCCATAAATATAATATACAACAAAAAATAGTGGTGATATCTCCCACTTAATACAAAACTTTACATAAGTTGGTTAAAACAAACTTCCAACTTTTCCTTTTTCTTTTTCTTTTCTATATATATATATATATATATATATATATATATATATATATATATATATATATATATATATATCTCTACATTATATATAACAGGAGGCGTTACACGTAGATAATGCCACATAATGCCACCTCATTGCCATGTAATTATGATTTAATGCCATGTCATCACATTATGTCCACCTAAGCAAGCCAATTCCATGCAGAAAATTCGGCTTTAAAAACTTAACATGGTGAGATTCGAACCTGTATCTTTAGGTTTCAATGCAAACATCCCAACCAATGAAGCTAAGCCATTGATTGTGATTAACAATCCAAAACTAAATCTATAACCTCAAAAAATAAATAAATAAAGATTTAATCCAGCCCAGCTCATCCCATATGCAGACTAAATCCAATAGATATATACGGCTAAATACACAATATACGGTATTTTATTCATTTATGCAAACCCTAATATCATTCATCTCAGAACTTTTTTAAAAACCCTAATATCAATGATATAATTTATATTGTTATATTGATTCATTTTTTATAAAGAAATCAAGTGGCAATTCTGTATTGGAGTTAGTCTCTAGGCCAACAAAAATAAACGGTGTACATTATGTTTAGGTAACGTATTGTTATGAGCACATTGTTGTTAAACATTGGAGATTGTTAGCCTCAAATATACATTAGGTTACATTTTTTGCTATACTGATATTTCAGTTTTTCTTTAATTTAAATAACTTCGACTTATATAACATGATTCATTGTGTGTGTGTGTGGCACCCAAATATTCCCTAACGGAAGTTTTGATGCCTAAAACGCCAGGGTGTGATGATTTTTCATGACGTTTTTTATAACGAGCCTGAAGCTGGCCGTGTCCACATAAGGGTGGAAGGAGTATACATATGGCCATTCAGACAACTTCGAATGGTAGCCAACGGGTGGAACTGTCTAAATATGTTGACTGATCATCTGACTCATATCTTGATTGTATATTAAAAATATGATGATGGAAATGAAACATATGTATGATATTTTTGGCTTGCAGTGGAAGAGAGGGAAACTTTGGTCAAGAAGATGATTATATACTATCCAACCCATACCACTTGGTAATCTTAATCGCTTAATGATTTTTATAATATTAATTGGCATTACTACTCTAAGATGCCATTCAGTTACACCTGTAAAAGATCTTTTTCATTAGTCACTGCAATGGTGGCTAATGCGTAAATTCATTAATCTCTTGGAATTGTGAACCCTAGAATGGAGAGTATATGACCAATTTTTAAGATTATATTATTGCTGAACTATTATGTGATCAGGGGCATTTTCTACCTTTATGTCTAAATGAAATACCTTTTTTGCAAGGTAGTATACACTAATTGCGATGAAACAGATGATCGAAGTATTGTATGTATTACTTTCTTAAAAGTCAGAATTTGTCAAACACTCAATAACATCAAAAATATTTTATTACGATGATAAGTAGTAGAAGCACATCGTTACACTATTTCCTGCACCTTATTTTTATCACAGCTGATCATTTGATTTTGATAATTCAGTGTCACATAATGATTTCAAAACACACATTTAAACACTCCCTAAATAGGCTCTCTTTGATGTGATAGATGCTTTACTGAAATTAATTTTTTGTTGTTAATTATGCTGTTGTAGGATATAGTTTTAAGTTGTTCTAGAAAATGTTAGCAGCTATTATTAGATATGTAATAATAGTAAAAGGAATTAGCTATAAATCACAATGCCAAGCACTCAGTAAGTTGTGTAGTAGTTGCAGTTTGAAACTAATTACTAACATAAATCATGAATGGAGAACTCGATGGCGCAAAAGCCAAGACGTGTCTGGGAAATACTCATACAAACAACCAGCTTATATTCGAACTTTCAAGGTTTTGATGGTTTTCGCGGTTGATAATGAAATTCAGTTGCAATCGTTGACATATATTGAATTGGGATACTGATTTATACCAGGTTACATCAAATGTTCTGAATATGTAAGTTAGTTTTCTACATTAATTTGGCTTTCATGTAGAAGCATCTGATTGTGAACATGATGCATCTGCCATGGGGCATCTAATAGGTGCGAAAGGTGATTCGCCCGAAAAAGATTTATGGTCTACAATTCAGATTGATGATCATAACGAATACAAGGAATCGTCACTGAAACAGGAACCTGAATTAGAGCTTTTTTTGGAGGAAAAAGAGGGTTAAGAAGTCTGCTACAAAAAAACAAAGATGAACCTGGTGAGTAGGCCTTTGACCTTATAAAGGTAGGTTCTACGTGTGTCAATTTCAATCCACTTATATGGAAACAGGTCAATCGTGTTAGATATAAAAACTTTGGCTAAAAACACAATTGCGCAACTGAACTTTGAATGGGTTAAATGGGTCAAAAGCTGCTAAACATGTATTGAAGAGTTTACACCATGCTAAATTGTTATTACTTAGAAAGGGTTAAATGGGTAAAAGGTTTCGTAAGCATATTCATCAGTTATTTTCATTTTTCAAAACTAAAGGGTAACGGTCAGCCAACCCGGCCCTTTTGACCAGGTTAACCGGCCCTTCTAAGAGGGTGTTTGAGATTTCTTACTTAAGTGTTGTTTTATCTGCGTGTTTTCTAAATACTATGAGTGTTCGTATCAGTAGTAAATAAGCAATAAAAAAAGTAGGTTGGTACAGGCTTATTTTTGTTCAGGCATATTGTGGATGTTCACCTCTACATTGAGTCACTGCACCTGAACATTCCTAGCAATATAGATAACATGCTAGATAATATCTTGATTTGTATTCTGTTATAGGTGTTAACTTATATTTGCAGCATATACGTGTGTAGCGTCTGATGTTTCGTTATTAACTAATTGCCTTTGAAGTCGTAATTTATGTAATTTGTTTGGAATGAAGGGTGGTGTCACTACCCTCCAATATGAAGGTTATATATAGTTGAATTTACATGATGTTATAAGTGACACCCACCTAAAAAAACATTAGCCTCAGCAATTAAAGTGCGGCATGAAAGAAAATCTTTACATGCTGGCACCAAACCAAAAGGTTTTGGTTAACATGAAACAAGATTAGACTTGCCCTATTGTAAATTTTGAACTTTCAATTGATTTTTATTCTTTAAACCGCATCAGCGCTCCATTATAACTGCAGACCCTTGTGTCAGTACTGAAAATACTATTAGCTTCCAGAAAGCAAAAACCCAATGAGGTAATTAAGCTATTGTTTTCTCACTAATTTTATTAACTTCCATAATCTTGATTTAATGAGTGGAATTTTGTCAAAAACAAAACTGTAGGAGATAAGTGCAGACGCCGTGAAGGCCTTCGAGATCCCTAAGTAGCATGACCTCTGCAGTTACACGAGGTCAGCTTGAGGTATGCTTACACTAAGTGATACCAGAAAGTGAGCCCTTGAACAATCAGATCATTTTGAATCTGGTAAAAGAGATGCAGATTGCAAACAAAAAAGCCCATTTCTTGGATATTACGTATCTAACAGGATAAGGAAGGATGATCACCCCTCAAGATTTGTGCCTACCTGGTGTCCCCGACACTTGGAACGAACTTCTTTATGCTCAACTTTTGTCAAACAGATTCAAAACCAGGTGATAAAAATGAAAGTGTTTTACTGAGTCCACTATATAGCTTACCTAAATTTAATGCAAGTGTTTTACTGAGTTCTTTAGTATTGCCTATGAAAATGCTTGCCTGGGTACAGGTTAGTGACACCAGTAATTCTGTTCTTGGGTCAAAATTTTGTACCCCGTGTATGCACTAAACTACAGTAATCACTATTAAACACCCATTATTCATCATTTTACAGGTAATCTTCCACTGTATGTTGTGATAATTCTGTACCTACAGTCCGACCACCTGCTAATTGTATTATTAACAAGATGTTTATTGATAATAGGTAATCTTCCACGTGTATATTATTGGATAACCATGTATGCTCTTACTTGATTAATACCATAGAAGCATCCCAAACATCTTTATGTGTTTAAACATGGATATATATTTCATAATTATATCAGATTTAAGCACAGCAACTTTCAGCTTTTAATATTCAGTTGAATGCAGATTTTGAATATGAATCGTATTGTATGCTGTGCACAGTTGACTTGCAGTGTCATGTTTTTGCTCATTTAAAAAGAAAAGAACAATGATTTAATACCATTAAAGCAAGAGTATCTGAATAACAGGATAAAAATATATTTTGCAAATCATTTCTTTAAGTTGAATGCAGATTTTGAATATGAAGGGAAAAAAATGCGTAGTATTTGACCATCAAAGAGTACATAATGCTCTTACTTGAAATATAGTACACATTTAAAGTTAGTACACAATTATATCAGTACTAAGTCATAATGAGTTTAAAAAACTATTACATTAAGTATGTCGTTCGATCTCCTACAGTCCAATGCAAAATGCCATACCAGCCAATATGTCTGAGTCTAACATTTAATGCAAGTGTTTTTTATAAACTATATATCCCCCTGTATACAACCAATATGTTGATGGATGGTTTAAGGGGGTTTTCAGTTGAGAATGATGTTGACAAGGGATCTCTCTCTTCGAGCCAAAACAGTAGTACTAAGTCATGAGCAGGTTAAATTCATTTAAAGTCTATTCAAATGCATAAACTTTGGGAAATTTGCAGATCTTATCTGGAGTTTTGGTGAAGTGGTGTTTCACACCTAGATAGAAGAATATCAGCGGTGAGGTAATTTTACTGAAATTAATTTTTTGCTGTTAATTATGCTGTTGTAGGATATAGTTTTAAGTTGTTTAAGAAAATGTTAGCAGCCATTATTAGATATGTAATAGTAAAAGGAATTAGCTGTAAATCACAATGCCAAACACTCAGTAAGTTGTGTAGTAGTTGCAGTTTGAAACTAATTACTGACATAAATCATGAATGGAGAACTCGATGGCGCAAAAGCCAAGACGTGTCTGGGAAATACTCATAAAAACAACCTCTTAGTATAAATATACTTATGCATACTTTATTGACCCCAAAATAGTCATACAAACAGCCTTACTGGAAACAGCCCCTTAGTATAAACTTACTAAATGTTCAGTTCTTTCTTTTAACTTATCATTTCCAACTATTCATTCCAATTTATTGCCCAGTTAGCGTTTACTAACATAATGTTGTTCATTTTTTTGTGTTAATTGTAGCTGACTTGAAACCATATACATATAATGATAATTAACATGGGTACATAGTTACATACAACAACAAAAAAAAACAGCCAGAAGGTAGCATACTTCAGTTATCCATATTAGTATACATTTTCGTCAACAGTATGTCCGTGCTTATATCGTTTTCATTCTAATTACAGTGACAAATATGGGTACTTCTACTCACACCTCTGGCAACTGTCCACAAGCCCACGTGGGTTTAGATTCAGGTATGATATGTTCATCCATTACCAGCTTCCAGTACTTTTAGCACACTCATATGTGTAATGACATGGTCACCGTAACTAATGGGTTACAGCAACTGGCACAACGAATTTCTAATGGTCTTTTGTTGACCCATGATACGAAGAGCAAATGTGTGGGATTGATCAATGTGGAAGGCTAAGGTGCAACTTACACTTTGTGTCGGACCTTTGTTCACACCTTCTTAATTATTTTTTGCTCCAATCATTCTAGGTATTCTGATCCACACGCCCAGCCTTCGACAACAGATGCAGAGTCACCGGCCATAGCATCAGCAACACGCAGACGTTAGTGTCATCAACTTTGCTCTTTTCTACTTCCGTAAAGAGGGTGGAACTTTTAGCACTTTGGTTTATAACATGGTCACTTTATTTGGGAATGTCCAGCAGCCTATTGCTTGGTCCTTAAGTAGTTCCATATGCAGTTTTAGGCCTTTTGTTCCTTTAGGTTGTTTTCGAATCACCATGATTAAACTTTTGCGTTTGAAAATTGTAGAATATCTGAGGAAATAAAATGCTATAATTGTTTGTCATTTGAGTTTAGAAGACTGTTATGAAACCACACTGACATTATTGCCGTCGCAGGCATATCCGAAACACCATGTGGGCCATTAGCTAAAACAGATACACAGTCACCTACGGCTTCACATATGAGGATTCGGCCAATGCGGGCCATACCAACTGGAAGAGCATCACATGTGGGGGCGGGAGAACTGGTGCACCATGATATCAGGTAAACTTTTAGCTAATAGTCGCTTTTGTATTGTTACTTTATAATAAAGTTTTTGGAAATATATTGGTTACATGAACATGAAAGAGTCTGACCTATGCTACACTGCTACTGAAATCCTAAAATGAACTACCAAAACAACTATAGAAGGCTACCTGAACTAGCAAAACTAACCCAAGCACAATTGCTATATGAGCTATCCAATAATAATTAGAAGCATTTTTTTCAGATTTTTTTTATGCATTAAATATACAGGTTATGCGACTTTCACCCATTTAACCTTTTTTGTTTTAGCTATGTGAGCACCTAGCTATTTGATCCGTTAGAGACTAAAGATAACCAGAATAGACCCGTTTATAAGTAAATGTGTCAAAAATTTGCCATTTTTAGTTGTCATGTTCGTTAACATGTTCCTCGCTAACTTCAGTGATTGGCCTTTTGAACAGGACGGCTCCAAAGTTTTAGTTAAAGTAAATCCTTGCTCAGATTCTCATGACTCACTACTTAAAGGTCATACAAAACAGTTTGGTCCAACCAAAAAGATGCTATGGGACAGTGGAAGGATGCCCACAACAAACAAGAACATCCTTCGCGTGCTCCATGATTTTACGAATCCGATTCTACTGGGAGGTTATAATGGTAAATGTTGTAATATCAAAGAAACTATCGGTTTATTTGTGGTTTTAGTACTTCCGCTGAGCGTCTTACATTCTGGTCCATATAGTAATTCTGAACTGCATCCTCAACAGTGTTAATGCAGTCTATCCGTGTGGATACTGAGAAAGAACGCCATGCTATTGAAAACAGCGACGTTGTTACTTTTTTCAAATTGCTGAATTTGTTATGTCTTTCCAGAATCAGAAGTTACTTAGCTCAAAGGTAAGATATTATTTCGAATGAACTAACAATATGACATTCAAACTTTTGGACATGTTTTTTACTGGATTGCAACATATAATTAATTACTTTCTGCATTATTCAGGCTGATGCTATTGTTTTTTTATGTTCCATTGCAATATATTACTCTAATGGGTATTTTTATGCTACAACAATGTGATGCTACGCTCGATATATCAGAGTCTTCTAAAGATCATCATGGTGATAGTACATTGTTTAGAGGCAGCATGTGTTGGTCAATCTCTGAAACAATGAATGAGGTGATGTTTTTGCTTGTCATATCCAGTTATTTTTAGAGGTAGCATTTGAGACTAAAGGGTGTATTTGGACTAATTTTTGAGATAAATTAATTTGAGTTTGGCATTGTTTAACACAAATTCAGGGTGTTTAGGACTTTCTTTAATAGCTAAATGTACTCTCTGAAAGGAACAATACCAATACAGTGGCATGAAATCTTGGTTACCGGGAGAGTATTACCAAGAAGTTCTTGGTGCAAGTTGTAAGAAACTTTTTGATGGAAGATTGAAGCAGCCTCGACCCCATCTCAATGACAAGGTTGCATAACTTTCTTTGAGGTTCATCATTTATTCGTGCAATAAAAGTCACTGAAATGAGCCTAATTTTAACCTCGTCTCCAATAGAACCTATAATATTCTTGCTTTATTTGTAGGTTGTTGTAATGTGGTACCGCTTACGAATATCAGGAGGTATTAGGGTAGGGTTTCACCCTTGGCGATCTTTGTAAAACAAACAACATCGAGGAGGTAGATTAATTCATTTCTTTACGATATTTTTATATAGATAAATGTAGATTTAGTTCTGCGGGCATCCCGACCCCTCTTCTTGCACTACATCTAGCTGTATATATATTATCCCGATCATTTTGGGAAATTTATATTTTGACCGATACTTGTGGGTGGCTGTCCCTCCAACTACTATCTTTACATATGTTCTACTTGAGACCCAAGAAAACATGCTTATTAAAGTAAACTTTTTATACTTAATGGGTTATTAACTTGATCGTGCGAGGTTCACGCTCGACCTATCATGAGGCACGACTAAACAATTTGACAATACCACCCGCACCTCCAATTTTCCTTTTTACGATCTTCTTAAGTATAAAAAAGTAAAGTAAAGTAACTCCCAATACCGTCTTCCACGGGTTATGGGTCCCAATACCGTCGAAGACGGTGTATGGGGGAGGTTGAGACGTAGATAGCCTTACCCCTACCTAAGGTAGAGAGGCTGCTTCCGGTTCTACCAAAGGTAGAAAAGGACCCCCGGCCTTTTGTAGGGAGTGAGGATCGAACCCTTGACCTCTCGGTTGAGAGGCAAGGGTTTTTTCAACGGATCCAACCCTACTTAGAGAAAGTGGTGAAATAACTCTTGAACACTAAGAACTACTAAAAAATATGAAAGGCTTAAAAATTGAAAAAATAAGACACCTGGAAAATAACATAAATGGCAGAGTTGACAAGGTAAGTTATACATACATCGGACGTTCAGTTATTTAGTTGTTCTAAAGATTAAGAAAGTGAGTAAAAACATAAAATCTGTATAGATCTTTTACCATTCAAACAACAATAAGATATTCAAGTCCGTCAATAAGTGATAAAGATAACATTAAAGAGTACTACGAGCAGTATTAACATGTTGGTACAAAGCTAGCAACATTAATCAAAGCTTAGCAACATAAAAATTGTAGCAGTACTAACCATGTTATCGAGCAGTACTAACCATGTTTCGAGCAGTACTAACCATGTTCGTAGCAGTACTAACCGTTCAATAGCAGTACTAACCATGTTTCGAGCAGTATTAACCAAGTTCGACATCAAATGGTACGCAACATAATTTTATTACTGATAAGACGAAAACCACTATATGTACACATAACTAGACTACCTCTTTCGTGCAAGAAATGTTGAAGGATTGTTGCTTCACAGGAGCAGATAGTTTCTCACGAGCGTGGACAAGGAAAAGAGATCTTTAAGTGGAAGAAAATAGCTGGTGACACGGGAAATGGACAACCTGAATGTAAATCCATATTTGTCGAGCCTGTGATATGGATGCAACCAGGTCTGTAACAACACTCTCCTTTTCACTATGATAAAGTATTATGTACATTCATTACCATAAGTCAATTCGGGTAATGTTTTATTTTGAATGGGTCAAACGGTTTATTTATAACTAACTGTTTTCAAATTACCTTTTCACTTAACGTGTTGGTTTTTTTAACATATAGGTACCCCAGCTTATCAACCACAATGTATATTGAACCATGTAATAACATATATGCATTAGTAAGTTTAGTCAAATTACTCATCTGCATTTTTTTAGCAACGCTTTTTATCCCCATAAATACTAAGAATCAGTTGCAGGGAAGCTATGGGCGATGAGGAATGTGAGCAGCATGGTGACCACCTCCTGTCATGCAGTGGCCACAAGTCAAAAGACGTTGTATAACAACAAAGTAACATATAACCAGATACTCTATGCATCACAATTTCACCCACTTGCTTTATGCACATTTATCAAAAATTCTAAGTTGGATCCATGTTTGATGTAAAAAATAACTCTTTAATATAATCCATACATCAATAGTCAACCACATGACATAAAATATCCAAACACCAGATAAACTCAATTATTCGCTGCCTGTTTTCCGACAAAGATAAAGTTTCCTTTTAACCCTATTGCATGGGTAATGAGATTCAATCTATCAATGGTGAACTGCAACAAGTACCTATATTCCATGTCTGTTAATATATTATGGTAAGGAAACCATCTATCACATCTACGAACACAATATATCAACATATGTAAAAGTTGGATCCATGTTTGATGTTTAACCCTTTCTTAGGTGGTTTTACACAGAAATAACCCTTTTAAGATAAAAGCTTTGGTGATGGTGGGAAACTGGTATCAGTTTGGACAAGATTGCCACTGTGAAGAACAAAAGATGATGCGCCTAAAGCTGGTGCGTAATGAGCTTCAATCTATCGATGGAGAACAACATCAAGTACCAATATTCCATGTCTGTTAATATACTATGGTAAGGTAACCATGTAGGACAACATGATACAACTTATAATCTGCTAGAATGGAACATTTTGTGGTTATCAAGTTTGTGTAAAAAATAACTCTTTAATATAATTACCAAAGATTTCGGTCCATTTTAGTTACAATTGTTGCTAAAACAAAATGTTAATGTAGCCACCACATATACTTAGCATATCCTTACATCAATAGTCAACCACATGACGTAAAATATCCAAACACTAGATAAACTCAATTATTCGCTCCCTGTTTTCCGACAAAGATAAAGTTTTCTTTTAACCCTATTGTATGGGTAATGAGATTCAATCTATCAATGGTGAACTGCAACAAGTACCTATATTCCATGTCTGTTAATATATTATGGTAGGGAAACCATCTATCACATCTACGAACACAATATATCAACATATGTAAAAGTACTCAAATGCTATTCTAAATATAACTTAAAACAAACTCAATATTGTATACAACGACAGAAATAATCTCAACATTCTTTAATTCAAACATCAATAAAATAATACCTACTTACATGACTCTATCTGTTAATTATAACTATACAATATAGCTGATATCCGTACATGAATAAATAAAGTTATAACTTTACAAGAAAACTGATATCCTTACATGACTAAGTTAAAATGTAAATTACAAGTCATGCCCGCCCATCGGGCGGGCTTAGAAACTAGTATATATATATATATATATATATATATATATATATATATATATATATATATATATATATATATATATATATATATATACTAGACTTCAAAGCCCGCCCAATGGGCGGGCATGACTTGTAATTATAGTTTTCATGGCCCGCCCCTTGGGCGGGCATGACTTGTAAGCCCTCCCGGGCATATAAGCCCGCCCACAGGGCGGGCATGACTTGTGATTATAATTTGGATGGTTTTAATTATTCTAAAATTATTTTTAAGGACGTTGCATATTTAAAAACCACGTAGTTTATGTTTATTAATCAATCACAGTACATATGGTTCAGTCAAAACAAATGCATCGATAATCAATTTCAAGAACGAATACTGGGCGGGCATGACTTATAAGTGGAAGGTCAAGGTTGCATCCTTCTACTTGACAGCGTGAGGATTGCGGCTGCTGAAATATGTTATCCAAATAGCCCCTAATAACGTGTAAAAGACGTCAAATTGGCTGCTTAAAATAAGCTATGCTAACAGGCCCTAATCAGAACATAGTTTGCATCAGTAGAAAATCTTTATAAACCTCATAGATGTTGTATATATATAAAGAATATAATGTTATTGCGGTGGAAATTAACATTATTGATAACAAAAATTATCACTTTTGGTTTTTCTTTTGACCCTTTGTTCCAACTGCTCTTTCCTTCTATTTGTCCAATCCTCATTGTTCTTCATATTCTTCAAAACAATCTCGGAAACAAATTAAGCGGCTTCAGTTCCACTGCAGTCATTATGGTTCACTTGATTCTACATACCTAAAGCCATTTAAGAAGTTTAGCAAGGGTTCCACAATATGCATTAAAGTCGAATCAAAATCACAAACACTTATTTAGCACATCGTGTGCCTTTAAATATGTCAACAATAGACCAAGTTACACTTTATATTAATTCACCAGAACATGTTATGTTGTTTCTATTTCCTAACCACCTAGACATAAAATAGCTTAGTCTAAAGAACTTCCTCCTCAACATATTTAATCACATACCTATCAAACTTATGTGATATACGAACCTCTATATATATCTCATTCAAATATGACGTGCAGTGATACAACTATAGAGATTAGCTAGAGACAAGGTTACAAATCACTTCATTCAAGCTAAACCAAATATGTAGTAACATAGGCATAGAAAGTAAATGTTTTGACTTTGAAAGTCAAACAGTAAACAGAACCATGTGTTTTATTCCACCAATGGTTTCATAATCTCTTGTAAATTTCTGTTTACTTATTTCAAAATGTTCTTTACATCAATTTTTAGGATGAGGAATTAGAGTTTTCCTCTAATTAGTGGAATGAAACTCATAGGCCTGTTTACTGTACTCATAATTATATCGTATGAGCTTGAATGAAGTAGAGCACCTAATGGATGATAATGGAGAAACGTCTGATATTTACCTGACCGAGAAGAAAATGAGGATGGAATCACTATCCTACAGCGGAGATCAAACTGTGACGGGATACAGGCTATCATAGTCCAGAATATGTATCAAATCCAGTATATCTAGTTTCTTCACCTCCAAATTTTCGAAAGCTTTAATAAAACTTTTTAGCTTTTCAAGAGGTACCACACAAACATTAAGGAGATGGAAATGTTGTTGGAAGCTTATTTTGCTGTCACTAATGGCCCTCTTAGTAAGTTGACATCTATTTAAAATTCATCCAGAATCTTTTACTTCTTTCTCACATACTTCTCTTCTGTGATGATTTGGTATCTCTTGAAAATGGATACTTCCCAAGAGGTAGACATGGCACATTGATGTGTTGGTAGGTTGGGGAAAAAGTCAAATCGGGCAATTCTTAGGCCGGAAATATTTATTAGTGGATGATTTTATCCATTTGTTGAAAATAGTTAATATATTAAATATGATTTAGAAAGCTATATTTATGCATACAATTCTAATTTACGATATTCAAGTACTGAGATTACAACAGCAGTTAGGAAAAATCATATGTACCTTGCAAACATAGGCTAAGGCCGGGACCAATTGTAACAGTGACTGCCAAAAGATCAGACTCTTCCAAACCTGATCTGATTACTGCAACGATTACATATATTATTTGATTCTGGTTAATGTGGGTTGTTTGATATAAAGTGAAACCATTCGGATCAGATGTGCGAGTGCAGAACTAGATAAAAGGGTATCCAACAAATGCAGCCTGACATGAAGAAAATATGAACAAACTAAGCATCAGGACAGCTAGCAAGCTCCAATTCGTTACAAACTTAATAGAAGTCAGAAAGACTCCTGGCCTGCAGAAAATGCAGCTATAAGTGGCAATCTTAATCCATCTATTTATCTATGAATGATTCATATTATTCTAATAACTAATATGTTTACCTTCTGCATGCTATTTATTGGCCCTTTTGGGAGCTACCCAATTTTTTTCGAGTGGTCAGTTCAATTACTTCTCGCTTCTGCCTACTCATAGGAAAACAAAAGAGTTACTTTTTTAAACCCCACTAAACCCCACCCCTTTGAACCAAATGCCTTGAGAACATGTTCATGTGCAATTGTTCTTTTTTCTTCTCTACTGCATTCTTCATTTGAATCGGATGAAATTAGATTGATAAACTCTGCAAGTTTGATAAGCTGCTCAAGAACTTGGATGACCGCTCAAGAACTTGGATGAGATATCTAATAAGAGTCTCTTAGCCTAGTGGAATGAGTGCATACCATTTGCATGAGCTTTTGAGGGCAAGTTCCACCAGTCACCATGTACACTATGTTCACTCCTACTTGTACTATCAGCTGCTGTGGTAATACCATCCAAGGCAAACATAAATCCCAAATCAGTATCAAATGAACTTCATTAGCCCTCTTAGTACAAAACGACAAACATAAATTCCAAATCAGTATCAAAAGTCCCATCATGAATTCTTGGAAGCTCGGTAATGTATTTCTGAGTTCTAATGTGTATCAAAGTCATAGGCTCAAAAATCATAACTTTAGCTCTCATATCATGATGTGATGGGAGGTTAGTAAAGTATTACTTGCTGATCCTTACCGATTCCTACTTACCAGAAAGTTACCATATTCTCCTCCCAAATTGTATCCCGAAATTGACTTCATGTCTTTCCATAGACTGATTTTTGCATGTATTATGACTTCTGTCTATCGACCCTAATGGATTTATGTGACCCTTGAATATGACATTCACAACTCTTGGCTCAAAGAGTTGTTCCGAAAGAAAAAGTTCATTGATTTAACTGATCTCACTATGTCACATATGTATTATTTTTTATTGTAGTTGTATTATGTTAGTGTATAGTAAGAAAACATATCACAGTTTAAGCAAACGGGTAAGATGGATAAATAAATAATGGTACCAAGACCTGAGCTTGTCGAGCTGCCCCAAGATGTGCGGCGTCCATCATTTTCATCTTAAAGCTCTCTGCTCCTAAAGAAAACCTGGATCGTAGGTAGGACTGGACAACGAGCATATGCAAAAGCAATATCTCCAATGGGGGAAAAAGTGCTCCACATTTTCTTGGCAATTGGCATGTCTTTGCTATCTCATTTGCTACTGATTTTGATGATTGTGCAAGAAAGAAAACTAATGAAATGAACTTTATGTTAAAAGCATATCCGTCTGCAATGAAAAAAATATTTCAGAAACTATCTCAAGAACATTATAACTAAAAAAAACGACTTACAGTGGATGAAAGTAGTCATCTTCAGTCATCTCACCTTACAATCATATATCGTTTCTCTGTCACGATTTATCTATCTATAGTATGGGATTCTCAAAAGAAAAATATGTAAAACTATAATGTTCTTTGAATGCCATAAAAGATATGGCAATGATCGTCTTTGAATGCCATAAAAGATCTCTCTCCTCAGCAAGAAAAAGCCTTTGGTCAACGACTTTCAAAATACGTGACCTGTAAACAATGCAAAATATAAAATTATATCTAGAACATAAACTCGATAATACAAATGGGAGGTTTGTTGTTCGGTAAGCATAAAGTAACCATGACAACATAAAGCCATGTTATAATCAAAATCCAGCTGCTACCCTTATTAGTATGTGAGAATGAGCTTCTTGCTGAAATTAGAGATTGATTTTCCCTATCTGTCTCAGCATCACTGTATTCTTTTATAGCAATTGGATTTAATTCAAAATTCAGAAACGACCTATAAAATTTGAATTTCTTTACAGCTCAATGCTTTTAGCCTTTAAACATCATTAAATAATACAACATGAATTACACATTATACCTTCTGTTTTTTCCAACTTTTTTTCAAATTAGGTAGGGACATCCATTAAAATTATTTTTTGGATCTAATGGGCTTGTAAACATACCAGTTCTCCCGGATGAACCCGAGCTTTTCATGACAGCACCTAATATTGGGGAAGAGCTAGTGACATTCATTGCTTGATTGTTCAAATCCAGCGATGCAGGTATTCTCCGATCAGACTTCCCTAGTAGAATTTCAGATCTTGTCTTTCGATATTGGCCTTCTAATAAAAGGATAGAATCACATTAGCTACCAGACAGCCAACTCATTGACTATTATAGTAAGCATAAAGTAACCATGACAACATAAAGCCATGTTATAATCAAAATCCAACTGCTACCTTTATTAGTATGTGAGAATGAGCTTCTTGCCGAAAATAGAGATTGATTCTCCCCATCTGTCTCAGCATCACTGTATTCTTTTATAGATACTGCATTTAATTAAAAATTCATAAACGACCTATGAAATTTGAATTTCTTTACTACTCAATGCTTTTAGCCTTTAAACATCATTAAATAATACAACAGGAATTACACATTATACCTTCTGATTTTTTCCAACTTTTTTCGAATTAGGTAGGGACCTCCATTAAAATTCTTTTTTGGATCTAGATCTAAACCCCGTGCTGAAGACCATTGCTGTATCAGATCAAAACACACTTAAACCAATACGAATTTTATCGTCTCTACATTTTCTAATACCAAATCATTCACATTACTACAAACAAACAAAAAATCACTCAACATCAATCAAATCAAGCTAATTCATATGCACAAACAGCGCAAGTTATCGAAGAATACGAAATTGAGTCAGAATCATCTACAAAATAGAATATTCAATCGATGAATACCTGAATAAGTAACTTTGATCATTTTCGGAAGAAAAAATGGCTAATTGGTGTTACCTTGCTTTTTCATGTGAAGCATTTTCTTTCTCTTTATACAGGATCGCGCTATAGAAGACAAAAGTAGTGTAGCTGCCAAAATTGGTAGGACAAAGGTGAATACTTCTTTCTTTTTGTTAGATTCATGACCTTCCAATAAAAAATAATAATTGACAGTGGGTATTATTGCATAAGCTAAAAGCACAAAAGTATCACAACTGAACTAATTGGTGGTATACATAGGTGTACCTGCTAGCTCGGTGGCAGCCATTCTTCTATAAATGTTATCATCATCATCAAACTCTGTGATATCCCTGAGCTCATCAAACCATATCAAATCATTAATTGTATTGAAGCATAGGTGTATGAATAAATTTAACATTTTTTTAGTTTAAAAATAAAACACATATGTGACGATATCAGTGCCCTGAGTTGTGTCCTTCATCGGGTCTGTTATGTTTGAGACAGCTGCTAGTGCCTACAACATGCTTTTTTCTCCTATTATTTACCCAATCAAATCCTAAATCAATCAGCATATAATTTTATATAAACATGCACAATTTAGCATAAACTAAAGATGTCATATTTACAGTTTTTAAGCAAATACTCACAGTGAAATCGGTATCAATCCTTTAATGATGTATCTAAAGATTTTGTGATCAAGTCCAAGAACAAAATAAGTTAAAAACTCCTGACATATTCACATCACATGCCCCTTAGGTTCTGTTATTTCTAGGTCCATACCGACTGATGCCTGAATCAGATGTCGTTAGCAGTTGTGGCATCGACATGCCCCCCGACACTACAATTTCTGCACCAACAAAAAAACACACACATAATCATGAATCCACTTATTGTGATCACAAAAAAAAAGACCGTAACTGTTTGGTAAAATACAATGAAATAACCTGCACCGTCCGTTGTTTTGGGTTAAATAAAGACCGTAATTATTTTGTTTAAAGATATAAGACATTGACAAATAACTTACTCTCGGGCCCCGGCGATGCTTTTTGGCAAGTATTGGTTTTATGTTTACCACCCACGTCCATATCCAATGATTTATCCAAATCCATGGACTTTTCCATCCCAGGATCCTCATTAGCATATGTATCCATCAGTTTTTTAGCAAAACTATTTCCTTCCATTGATGATGAAACAATTATATTTCTGTTTTCGTTTTCCTTTCCATCTCTGGAATGACTCAATTCAGACTCAATCTCCTCCAAACGACGCCTATAAATCGTGTTTTAAAAGATTATAAAAATTAAAAAGAAAAACATACCCCATTACATGTGTGTCATCCGAGATCACAAAGCTGGCAGTACTAACAATATATCCGATAAAGCTAACAGTATTAACTTTCTTGAGCCAGCAGTACTAATGAAACAAATATATAACAATAATCCAAATAAGAAGAGGGGTACCCAAGAACAATGAGTAGTTAAATGATTTAAATACCTTCACAAAATAATCATGATGGATGATTTCTTCATAATGGATACAGATGATGAAGCCCTGGAAAATCAAATGAGAGAAAAAACAAAAATCGTGTTTTAAACTATAAAAATTAAAAAGAAAAACATACCGGTTTAGTAGATTTGTTTTTGGATCGCCTTTTTTTCTGTGTTTTTTGTGAATGATCTAGAACACCATTTAGGCTTTTGTGAATGATTTAGTAGGTTTGTTTTGCAAACCTGTGATGAAGAAAACACAAAAATAACATTAGAAGAGATTGTGAGGAAAAAGAAAAAAAGATATTAATGTTTTTGAGAGAAAGTATATTATGAATGAAGGGGCAGATTTTTTTTTTTACGTATATGCTTTTAGGGTTTGCTAAGTTGTAGGGATTCTCCTTACTTATCTCATATAATTATTTGGTTGCTAAGGTTTATAGATTTGGGCTTGCAAGATATAATCAAAAAAATGTGTTGGTCTAGTGGTAATCAACTTTGTTGATGTTACCAACACCTTAAATTCACCCAAGTTCGAATCCTCTAGTGTCATTTTTTAAAATTTCGTAATTAAAGGTCAACATCCGAATTAATTTGGTCAAACATTGCTTAGGTGGCATGCTTAGGTGGAATAAGAGCATGATTACTCATCAATCCAGCGCTTATTCATCAATCCTGCATTTGATGACGTCATACGCATCCTGTTATATATAATATGTAGATATATATATATATATATATATATATATATATTTTTTTTTTTTTTTTTTTTTTTTTTTTTTTTTTTTTTTTTGACATCAACATATATGTGTAAAATTTCACAACTTTTCTATCACTATTTTTCCGGATAATTTTTCCATACTCTTCATACTTTCAGAAATAACTGTAATAGTGAAAGTAGCAAACACACGAAAAATAAACTAAAAGTTATACAATATTTACTTTCATACCAATTGCATTGTGCAATTTCCCGACCTAACCAAAGATAATGAATTACGCACGCGAACACAGGTAATGTAAGGAAACACACTTTGCCTAAAGCAATTAACCACGGATTTTAATCTACAGGGTAGGCTAAGGTGTAAGGGTGTATCGAAACATTATAACAAAGGTGTAAGAAACGAAAGGAATGGCTCTGAGGGTTTTTCTATGGGTATCTTACTCTAAAAGTGAGAGTAAACAAAGGGTTTATACGGGGGTTAACTAACCAGTGTAGTTAGTTAATATCACATAACATATAAAGGCTATTTGGGTGTAATCCTAGAAATTTACCAATTTAGACAAGTCACTCCAATTATATAGATAATACTCATTATGGTGGTCTCGAATAATATACAAGCCAAGTTCTAAAGTTTACAAGTCACCAGCACACTAAAGTTTTAATATTTTTGAAAGAATAGAGTTATGTGTGCGGTTATATAATTTAGACTTTAAACAAAAACATGCTAAAAAAAATTTAAATTTTGATATATTAAGCGCATTTTAAGCATATTTTGAAAAAGTTTAGGACAAGTAGTGTTCTAATTCTCCATCCCCCCACTTAAGTTAAACAACGTCCTCGTTGTTTGTGTCAAAGGTTAAAAACTGGAAAATAAAAGAATTAGAACAGAAAAACTCCCCTGAGATTTGCTCGGTATGATCCTCCATTATTCGTATAAGAGCAAAAATCAACTTTCTTATGGATGAGAACGTTTAAGCTTCATAAATGATGTATCCACAAAAATGCAGGAATCTATAATACCATTTAGACTTTAACACACCTGAGTTAAGAAGGTTCAAACTTGCATAATACATTAGTAGTTAGTAAAAATAAAACCTAAAAAATATTAAACTGTAAATTATCAGGTCAGTCGATACGCCGTATCTTAATGAAGAAGATACGCCGTATCGAGCCTGGAATAAATACGAATCAGAATAAAAGATGCGTCGCATCCTTAACCAGGGATGCGCCGCATTAAATAAACTGACAGAAAGTTTTAAAGTCAAAAATAAAAATGCAGAAAATGAAATAAGATATGACCAGTGCAGGTGATGCGTCGCATCTTATGATGGAGATGCGCCGCATCTTCTGCAGGTCTGACAGACTCGACACAGAACAGAAAAGTAAAAATTTTTCCTTCGGGTTGTCTCCCGGTCAGCACTTGTCTTTATTCCAGAGTCTTCAAGTTAGACTCACGTTCAGCTCCTTATTTCGTTCTATTGATCCCCACATGTCCGTGCACGATGTAGTTGCGAATTACTTCGTCACGAACATATTCCGGCCCTAATTCAAGTACACCTTTGTAGAATCCTTTCATCTTTTGGTACGGATACTCGATCCCTTCCTCAGCGTCATTTTCATCTACAAAAAGAAATGGTGTAAATTTGTAACAAAATTTGTTAGGGGCATGTTTAAACCTTGGGTGAGCACGAGGCATCATGTAAGTGATAACGTTGCTTCCACTTTGAAAGGTGATCTTTCCTTCAAATCTTTTAGCGTTAATTTCAACCTCCTTACAAAATGGTTTTCCAACGATCACGTCACCCATCTCAACATCACGATAAGTATCCATGTTTTCCACCACGGTGAAATCTGTAACAATAGTTAAATTCCCGACAAAAATAGGTACATTCATGAATATTCCAACTACGTTTTTCCCTCTATACTCAATTTTGTTTTTCATTATAGAATTATAGAAATCTTTTGACATTACATTAATTGGTAAAATAGGGAAAAAGTTGGCACTAACCTGTTTAAATCCTATCATGCAAAGAAATTGTAAATTATAAGCACAATCTACATGGATCTTTCTACCATAATCACAAAAACTAGGATATCCTTCAAATTCATCATAATTCTTAGTGTTGATCATATTGATTCTAGGTACATCCATAATTTCTCCTTCTTCAATTTCGGGTTCAAAATCCTCCATAAATTGATCATTGATTCCTATTGGTAAATTAAGATCATTTAATTCAATGTAGTCTCCACTATAGGTCTCAAGTGATTCATTATTTACCAAGGTTTCTCCCATAAGCCTAGCTTCTAGATCGAGGTCCATACGTTCTCTTAATCCTAGCACATAGACGCCTCTAATTATGCTCTTAGCAGGATTTTGGCACTTATAGACTAGTTTATTGTTCCCTACCTTTAATGAGATTTTTCTTTTAAACACATTAATCTTAGCATGGGCGGTAGACAAGAAAGGTCTTCCAAGGATTAAAGGAATATTAACATCCTCGGGCATATCTAATATAACAAAGTCTACGGGGAAAACAAACTTCTCAATCTTAACTAGCACATTTTCAGCAACCCCTTCAGGTCGTTTTACCGTTTTATCAGCCAATTCAATAAGCAGCGTAGTTGGTGCTAATTTTCCTAGTCCTAGGGTAGTGAATGTCTTAAGGGGCATAACACTAACGCTAGCTCCTAAGTCAGCTAATGCATTATTGAAAGATATGTCATTAATTAAACAAGGTAAAGTAAAACTTCCTGAAATCATCACAAAAGCATCAGTAGGGTATGTTCAAGAAAGTATGATATCAGAAAATTAACAACGAAAACGGAATACGAAAAATAAAAGTTGCTGATATCTGCAAACGATGCGCCGTATCCAGAAAGTTGGATACGCTGTATCTTATTACGTTAAAATTTAATCAGACTTTTATTCAGAAAACAGATACACCGCTTATGAATTAGAATGCGCCGTATCAAGTTTAAATTATCAAAAATCGATTATATTTATTAAAATTAAATGCGTCGTATTAACAAAAGCTAATGCGCCGTATTTTCGTTACGTTTCAAAATACAAGATTTTTGATTTAGTAGATGCGCCGTATCGATAAAGATTGATGCGTCGCTTTTGTTTAATAATTCGAAAAACTGTTTTTAATTTAAATAGAAAATACGCCGTATCTGTTAAAACAGATGCGTCGTATGGCGTTAGCGTTTAGAAAAATTTCTTATTAAAAACAGAATACGCCGTATCTTGGGGAAAGATGCGTCGTACTCGAATTTATTAAACGCGTTGTATTTTATAAAAATTAAACGCAATACGTCGTATCTGTGAAAACAGATCCGCCGTATCGTTTGTATCAGCACAATACAATGACAGCAGAATGCAGAAAAATACAAAAAAAAGAAAAACAAAAAGAAAAACAAACAAAAAGAAACAAAAATTACAGAAAACAAAAACACAGAAAAACAGTAAATATGCAAATTATACAATGAATGCAATCTATCTAATATACAACAGGGTTAGTGGTTAGAATCTAAAAAAAAAAACTAAAAAGAAAAACCTAATTAAAATACTTAATCAAATTAACAGATAATAACAATTCACTCCCCGGCAGCGGCGCCAAAAACTTGATGCGCGTGATGTGTCGTTGCGGTTTAGCAGTATTAATGCCTACTCAAGTTTTAAATTTATATTTAGCCGACTTATCAATAACACACACACTTAACGAGCAGTGTACCCGGTCAGTATGAATATAATGGTAAGCAGAGTGTCGATCACTAAGAGTGGAACGTATTATCTAGTTATTCTAATCAGTATTTTAATATCCTAAGTTAGTTATACAACCTAATCTAACGCAAGGGGGTTCAGCCTGAGAGACTGGCACAGTTTGATTATAATTAAATAGAAAACTAAACTAATGAGCACGAATCAGCGATTAGCACACACGTACACAGATAGATACTCGAGACAATAAGAAGACCTGTCCTGATAATTAAATAGGTTGTCACTTGTTTTATTGCTAGTTTTATATGAAGTGTATATAATTAAACCTTTCTCGTTGGCTCTAATCTTATCGGCGAGTAAACCCTTAATGATTACTTATGTCTATCCTACTTTTCTAGAGACGCTAGAATAAATAGGCGAGGAAGGGGCATGGCGACCCAAGCAAGACTCAACTAGACACAGAGGTTATCAATGCACTAATAAAAGTCACCAAAGACATCAACATATAAACTTTAATTAATGGGAAAGCAATATTAAGGGGAGTGCATGATCTTCCGTAGTCACATGACACAAGCCCATCAATCCTGATGAATTAAAGCGTACTAAAACAATAAAACAAAACTACTTAATGAATTGAATACATGCAGGACCTTCTTACAGCTCTTGTATCTTTGTTTGAGGTGTGTCTTGTGCTGCTTGGTCGTCTGGATTCGGCTTTAGGGTTATACAAAAGGTCTCTTAAATTCGTCTGACCTTGGGGTATTTATAGTTTCTGTCTGAGGGATCGATGCGGCGCATTGAGTTGATAGATGCGGCGCATTGACTTAACTTCGCATGGGGTCCAAGATTAATATATTCTGGAATATTCGTACACCGTCTTCAGATGCGGCGTGACTTGATCTTTGTATGCGGCGCATGTACTTTAGCTGTCTTGGATTGTAACTGGTGAAATCTTGATAGTGATACGCCGTATGTTAGAAGTATATTGCGGCGTATCTGGAGTAGAACGAGCTTGATCTTCTTCTTTGACCAAAGTTTCATATGCGGCGCATGACAGAATTGCATGCGGCGCATTCTTCAAAGTCAGGCAATGGTCTTCGAATTCATCTAAGTATGATATTGCGTCGTATCTGTTGAGTGAGATACGGCGCATCTTCTGGATTTCAGTAGACTTTTGACATCTCGCTTGTTTTGCTCCATAATTAGTCCAAAATCGCCAAGTTTCACATAATGCTTGTTTTTACCTGAGAATTACTAAAGTAAACATTAATGTATCGATTCTCATATATAATATAATAAAACAAGTCAAATAAATAGGATAAATGATGATAATAAAATGTACTTATTTGAGTTCATCAACTAGCTTGAAATTATTACCCGGCCTGTTCAAGTCCACATAAAGTTTCTCGAAACAGTACACTCTACTCAGACAAGTCCTCTTCGAGACACGCTTACATCACTGGTTAGACCAGCTTGAAATTATTACCCGGCCAGAACAAGTCCTTTCGATTGATGACAGTTTTTGTTTCGTCAATTCATTGGTGAAGTCTGAGTCGCGCTCCCATGAGATGCCATATCAAATTAGCAATATTTTAATCACCTTTTATATTTCTCCCCCTCAAAAATAGCATATTGATGTTGTTTTTGAAAAACTTTAATTAAAATATGCTTTTTGAGGTTTACGGGAAGAAACTCACAAGATTGTTTTGATTTGTACAAAGAGTTTCAAATACTCCCCCTCATGAGAGGGAATACTTGTTCTGTTGAGCAGAATTCGAAGAAATCGTTTGAAAAAATTTAGATTAATTCTACTCAACAGTAAGAAACTTTCGCTTCTTTTAGAAAGAATAGTACAAAGTTCACAACATTACTTAATTACACAACACCAAAAGAGGACTAATTATTACAGAGAAGATATTCTCATTCGGTTCTCTGTAGAAGTCTGTAATCGCCCTCTCGAATTCTGCCACCAACAAAGCTTTCCAAGTTGCGGAAGATCCTCCGTGTCTTCATCCTTTTCTCAATAGCAAACATAAACGCTTCACTCATCTTCACGTCTTTTTCAGTCCAAAACCTGGTGTTCAACCCCGGATTACTCTTGTTGATCTTAAATTCTTTCACCCGGTAATCCAACGCTTCATTAATCTGACGCAGAGTTCCATCGCTAAACTTGTGAATCTCATTAAACTTCATGATCATCTGAAATCCATACTTGTCTCTAAACGTGACAGCTCTTGGAGACTCGATAACAGTGTAGTCGTGTTTGAACTCTAATCCCTTTGCTTCCCACCGAGGCTTTATGAGATTGAGTTGAGTCTGATAGCTCTTAATCCCAAGCTGGAAGTCTCCTACACGCTGTCTGATAACTAAACCCCTAGTCCATAAGTTGACTGCCGTAGCGAGAGTCTTCTTTTCATGTGGAGGTAGATGGTTCAGATGACCTTGAAGATTTAACAGGTATAGATCCTCAAAATCACTAGGGTACAAGTGCTTGAAGTCATTTTCTGCAATGATGTGTCCTTTAAGATCAGCTCTGCGAAGCACTATCTTCTTCAAGTAATCATAACCATACATGGAGAATATTTCAACACTGATAACACTTAGGATTCACATATGTGTTCGTACAGCCCGACGATTGCCATCAGCTGCATGTCTTTCAATGTAGAATTGTTTTTTGTGGAACCACCAGTGAGATATACCATATGAAGCAGCAACGTCATACTTGCACTCTTCGTCTATCCACATCTGATCGGGCACCATTTGTTCTAGCCCAACATCAGGATAATGTGCAGCCTTTATCTTGGTGATTGACAATGCTTGTCTGGCTACCCTTGTATCCGAAACGAAAGTATTCCAGATCATTGTTGAAGAAGAAGCCTGCTTGAATGGTGACTTGACCTGGTGGACCACCCAGTGGGAGGGGCTTGCTGATATCGTATTTTAGGATCCCGTCATCCACTTGATCTGTCAAAAGCTTGTGACATTCCTCCATTTGGTATTGAAGATGAATCACATCAGGATGGAAGACTTTGACTACTTCATACGCTGGACCTTCCAAGTCTTGTGGTGTAAGCGAAGCGATTCCTTTCTGCTTGCAGAACCAGTCCATAAAAGTTCCCATGTCACCGGTTTGAGCCAGTAGTGAGTTCTCTGGTGGAGACACATGGTGAGAGGCAATAACAGCTGCCCAGTTATTTTCGGGAGCATGTGTATCCAACGAGGGGATGGACCATGTTGGTTCTGGTGTAGCAGTTCTTTCTTCTTCGGTCAAGGGCTTCCACTAATCTTTTATTTTATCACTTGTAGGAATGGACCAAGTAGAACCTGGGGTTTCAGATATGTCTTCTTCTGAGAAGGACTTCCACCAATCTCTCCTAGGATTCACTTTTGGAATATGCATGTTCGAGATATCTTCATCATCTGAAGAGAGTTCCTGTTCAAAAGCTGACGTTTCATTCATGACAAGATCTTCAGGAACAGATGATACAGAGGGCTTGAATCTTGAGTCAGTAGTCGTCTAAGAAGTGTATGTGGTAGGTGCATCAGTCTTGGACGAGCTTGGAGCAGCAGAGTGCCTTGGCTGATCATTCTTAGTAGATGAAGAGGGAGGACGAGGTGGTGGATGTGCCTGAGATGATCCAGAAGATCCAGAGGATCCTGCAGCTCCTGATGGTCCTGATGGTGGAGGAGGAAGAGGTGGATGAGGAGGAGACCCAGGTGGTGTTTTAGCTTTGTCCTGTCTCTTCTTTTTCTTTCTGTGGGTTTCAGCTAGATCCTCCATGAGTTGGTCAGTATTGTCACGATCTATTGATTTCTCCAGTGCCTCATACAATCTCCGGTGGTCTTCATGTCCTTTGTCAAGGTCTGTCTCAAACATGCGTTGTAGCAGAATTTCTTTCATATCATTAGTGGGAAGATCTTTGAAACGTGCTCTCAAGGGAGCTTCCTTTGCCCAATCTACAGCCTCTGCTACATGTTCATCAATGGCTCTCATTACCTTTTGATCGAAGTCGAGATTTTCAAGTTTGGATAATCGAGAACCGTGATTTTGACAATCTGGGGTAGATTATTACCTTCTAGATCAGCAATGCATTTGAGTGCTTCAGCAAGTTGTGATTCTAAGCTTAGGAAGGTAGATGGAGGTGTAGGAGTTGCAGTTGTCGAGGTGGTGGTTGTTGTAGCAGTTGTAGTAGCTACAAACAAGTGAGTTGCTGATGTTGGTTTTACTGTTGGAGTTGGGATTGCCATTGTAGGGACTGCAGATGTGTCTTGCTCAATAGTGACGGACACTATTGACACCACCTCTTTCTCATCATTTGGCTTCTTAGTTTCCGCATCAGCAGGCTTGTCAGAGATAAACTGATCCCCAAATGTAGAGTCATGTTCCAGAATCTTGAGAGATGACAAGGTACCCGTTGAGCTGACGGGTTCCTCCAAATGAGACTGATCATCGATTCTCATCTTGTTAGGAATTATTAGAATAATAGTTTATTTCATTCCTGCTGTTAGTGTTAATGGTTCCTGCTGGCAGGTATGTAGTTCCTGCTGGTAGTGGTTCCTGCTGGTAGTACATTTTGTTTCTGCTGTTAGTTGTCATTGCTGCGGGTAATAGTAATTAGTTAACCCGTATGTTTAGAAAGTTTGTTAGAGTTATATTAGGAAGAGATAGTGTATATCTTCTTCACACGTTTTCTTAGTAATGTTGCATTAGGGTTTCTTGTAGTATAAAAGAAACATGCGGCTATGAGTTTTGTAATCGATTGAAAACATTATTAGTTAATAAAAGATCCATAGAGGATCAAAGTTTATTAGTTACTTCTTCTTATTTATTAGTTTATATTTAGAGATTCTCTTGTAGCGTGCTTGTGATTACATAGGCATTCTACCGATCTACAAAGGCTCAAAGATCTATCAAGGAGACGCGTTCCAACAAGTGGTATCAGACCTTGACATAGACTTAGATGAATCACACATGTCCTATGGCAAAAAGTCCAATGACTTGCCTACTTCAGACAATGAATCTAATGGTTTTGTCTCTTGTGTTAATAGTGACAAGTCCTCTGAACCCAAGTCTGATGACTATACCTCATGTGATTCAAGTGATAAGTCTGTCACACACAGGGCTGATGTTTTATCCACAAGAGTGGCTGATGATGAATCTATTTCTAAAACAGCTTCTTTTGACAATAGTTCTCTTAATTCTGTTAAAATCAATTCTCCTTCAAGTATTGGTTGTGATACTTTTGTGTGTAATAAAAGAAGACATGAAAATAACAAATTCTTTAAAAAGAAATCATGTTTTGTTTGTGGTAGTTACTCTCACCTCATTAAAGATTGTAATTATTATGAGAGTAAAATGAGTGTTTGTGTTGAACAACAACAACCTAGATCAGTGTGGAAAAATGTAGAGAATATACCCCCATTTGTCCCTAGAGCAAATGCATTTCCTGCTGGTAATGCAAAACAACCAACACTTGTTGCTGCTGTTAGGCATTTCAGACCTGCAGCTATTCCTGCTGCAAAGCCTGTTCCAACTGGTAGACCTATTCCTGCTGCCTGGAAAAGGAATGCTGCTAGACCTTACATCAGACCTACAAGCAGTTACCTTCAGAATGATTATTGGCCTGTTTGTTATGACCCAATTTATATGGGAGGGACAAGATGGAAAACTGATTTTCAGTACTCAAAAGGTTGTTCTTGGAGAAACAATGACCATTATTTGAGAAAGGGATCCAAGAGAAATGTTGGATCTCATCATTGCTATGCTTGAGGGGAGGCATAAGCCTAAGGGGAGGCTTATGCTTGTATTTTGTGTAATAACTAACATGTTTATGTTTGATTTATGTACACTAACTTTGTTTTGCAGGTTTAGTCTAGTTTTGGTTACTAACTTTGTTTTGCAGATCGGTCATTTACACTGTTTGGTCTAAAACAAAATAACAAGGCTTCCATTCATTAACAAAAGATGATTACATTCCAGATAAAATCTACAAAATACAAAGCTAAAAGCTTCATTACACAACCAAAACAACATCAACAAACCATACACACATTCCTCAAACCCAGACAACCACCCAGCCAGCTACCAACTCTTCTACTTCATCCTTTTCTTATCCTTACCTTTGTAGCCTGACATGGTTTTGTAAACTCCTCTGCCATCAATGGCTTGTAAAACCCGAAAATTTAAAACATGCAAAAATTACCAAATTACCCCTGAAACTTAAAAAAAAAATTAATTAAAGCTTATATAAGTGCCAAATAAATTACAAAACCTTTGTAAATAAACCATATATGAAATAAATAATTGTACATGCCTAAAAATAAAATTGTTACACCAATAAAACTCTCCTAGTCTCCATGTCCATCATATATTTTCTTACATTTTCTTAGTCCATTATGTCATGCTACATGCACCTTTTCAAAGAGGATAAAGACTCTTTAATTTGCTCAATCACATCCGTATTTCATGATCAGCATATCAATCATAATTTATCACAATTATTTCTTTCCAAAAACTTCACACGCTCCTCCCTTTTTGGCACCCTATAATTGATCCGGTTCTCTATTTCTCCTTTTCATACGGTATGAAACATAAACACCTACAAGTTCTGCTATTTATTTTCTCTCAAAGGCCAAGTGATCGAAGGGTTATTGGTGCTCATTCGTGGGCTATGGGCTGCAGCAGTATAGTGAATTCGTGGGGTTGTGATCGTTGCCTCCTTTTCTTGTTCTCTTTCTTTGTCTCGTACAGCAACAAGGTACCATCTATCTCCTCGTTTTCTGTCCATTCGACTCACACACATACATATGATCTGCAACACTAAAACCTAATCAATAACATGTTTAGACGCTCGTATGATCTGTTGTTATGTTGTTGTCTCGTTATGCTTTGTACACACATAAATATGAAATTAACCATCAAATGAAATCTTAACCTAACGTGGCTAAACCTGTGTGAGATCGACCCTAGCTTTCTGATCTGATTCGACCCCTTTATTTTTTGACCCTAATCTGATCCTTAATGCATGCTTCTAAATCTGGTATAAACCCTACAATAATTAAAGACTAGAGCTTGTGTTACGTCATTTTATGTGGCTGTTGGATCGTTAAATTGTGTATGAGTGTGTGTGGTGTATGTCGACTTGGAGGGCTGTCAAACAAGAGTATAATCTGGACTAAATAGCCTATGAAATCTGTTTCATAATTGGATCTAAAAAGGGTTAGACCTAGGCGTGATTTGATCTCGTTATATTTGTGGGTTGTCTCGTTATTCATTTGTCGAATGTGTGCTTGCATGGGTGAACTACAATGGTCGTATAATGTCTTTTAAAGCACGATAAGGTCTGATCTAAATGGTGTACGAGTCGTGGCCGTTTTTGTGTCAAGTTTGAAGGCTGTTTTATTGTCGTGTTCCAGCCTCAGTCTCAACCTAAAACACACCCTATTAAACTGATAAAACAATCAGCTAATGAGCTTAAAACTAGCAACCCTAGATCATGAGTGGTTCGACTTGCACGAGTTTTCCATGGGAGTGTTTGTGGCTGTGTTTGTGCTCGCTAAGTTGAGCGGGGTGTCGTGTGTGTCGAATAAGTATTTTAACAACGGGTTGAAGTCATGCTTTATGGGTGTGTCGTTGCATGAAATCAGGCTGCCGAGTCAAACCTTGTTTTGCGTGTGTGTATATATGTGTGGTCATCCAAGTAATTGTGTCTCGTTAAACTTGTTCGGATCTCGCGAGGATTGTGGTTTAAATCTGTTTTGACTATTTTGCTTTGGTGATTTCATGTGGGAATTCGCATGGCATGTGTCTCATTATTGTGTTATGGTGCATGTGTGAATTGTGTCGACCTAAAAGATATAGAACATGTGTGAAACTATGTCAAAAATGTGTATGTTACATGCTAACGATCAGATCTAAAAGGAGTTAAGTCAGTGGTGTGATTTTATAAGCTTAATTATGTTTCGATCACTGTTTGATTCTCAGCAACCTATAAGAAACCTATGCAAAGGAAATAGACAAATTGGTGAGATCTCTGTACTACGATACAGTAATATTGCATAAAAACTTATCAACTTAAAATGTGTGAGTAATTCGTAATAAAAGACTTTTATATATTATAAGACCTGTTGATCGACTTTTATTTGACTTGTTGAGTATTTGGGTTTCTTCTATTCGTGTGAGTTAAGCCTAGAAAGTGTCCATGTTTCTAGTTACTCTTAAAAACCTACGTAATATGAATAATATGAATGAACCTAAACATGTTAATTTAATGGGTATAACAATAACCATAATCAGTTACGTCGTTAAATAATAAATAGACACCTAAGTAATGAATGACTATTAATTCAGGAAGATCATTTGGAAGAGGGATTAGCTTGTGTTATTTTGGTCCTCTCACTTTCAGTGCTGCTAAGGTACAGATATTCTGCTCTCCTTGTAAAGAGCCTTCGTCTCATTTCTGATTTCCTGTTTCATTGTTATGTTTCCCCTTGTATTGTGAACCATTGATTTGGACCTTTGCTTTAACCTTTGTCTTGAACCTTGTCATGAACCTGAACTTGAACCTTGATACACTTGATATGAACCATTTGACTTGAACCTTCGACTTGAACCCTGCTATGACTCTTGACATGACTTATTGAACCCTGATAACCTGAATAATTAAGACCTTGAGTACTTGAAGGTTCATAGGATTTTACAACTACTTTTTAGATATATATGAAGAGGTTTTTGAAACATTTCTTTAAAGGACTTTTATTATGAAACTGTTCTAAGAACCATATTATTAAAATCATGTAAAAAGGATTTTCTTATAATAAACTATTATGAACCTTCCAGTATTTGACCTTTCTGATATGATACCTGACATTGGATACCTGGACTTGAACCTTGATACACCTGATAGTATAACTGGATTGAGAAAACCTTTTTGATAAATTATGAAAATGTTTTAAGAAATTATTGGTAAGATTATCTTTATAGAAACCATTTTCAAATAACCTCTTTTATGAAACCTTTTAAAGAATACTTTTATGGAAAACGGTATTTAAGGATTTTGACACTTATGATTTGAATTCTGATATGAACCCTGATATGAACCCTGTTATGACACCTGATACATGATACCGAGACGTGATACTTGACTTTGACCCACAGTTTGAGACTACGAGCCATCTACTAGGCATGAGGGTTTCATGTCCATGTCGGTGATGCACCGCCGGCATGACTAGTGTGTAGCCCTAGTGATTTGGTTACGCCGTCCCCGATCTTGACTTGATTTATTACGTAGAGGGAGAACCTTGTGGCCTGCGGGGGCGTATGGATGCATCCTAGACTTGTCTTGTTCTTGTTACTTGTATTACTTGGTGACTGGCGAGTGTGTGCGATACACGCCTTTCACACCCCTGGGAGCTAGCTACTCCACCCCTGGAGGTATCCCCTCACCCTGTACTTGGTATGCTGAGGTCACCCCTCCATACACCCTGATATGTGACTTGATATGGTTTGACTTTGAGATTGATTTTGAGTTTTGGGCTCGTAGTGGATTACTGTTTTCCTGAAACCTTGTAACCTTATGACCTGACACTTGACCTGACATTTGACCTGACTTGATTTGACTTGGGTTTGTGGTGGACTACTGGTTATGTTACCCTGTGACTTGATACTGGACTTGACTTGATTAGTTCCTGGTATGTCTGCATAACTCTTGTATTCCTTTTCCTGACTCTTGTTACTCCTGGTATTATTTCTTTTACTTTATTATTCCGTTACTACTGCTTTGTTTCCGTTATATCTGTTCACTGGGCTTTTTAAGCTCAGCCGCACGTTTTCTTTTCGTGTGCGGCAGGTTATAAGCAGGACGACGGGTTTGGGTATGAGTGAAGAGACTTTTGGACTTAGAAGACCTTGATAGTTATTCTGAAGTAGAAGTCATTAGAAGGATTGCATTTGCAGACTTAGTATTTAGTTTTGTTTCATTCTTAACCTTATAATGTTAGTATTCCATTTGTAACCTTTGACATTATATTGTATTACTATTGAAGTATGCTTTGTTTGATCTGATATGAAACCATTATCGTGACATCTTTACCCTTGCCGGGTTGGGGTGTTACAATTATGGTATCAGAGAGACAGGCTGCGATTTCGTAATACATTTACCCTTGACCTGTGTAAGTTTGGACCACTAAGTTCCCACTGTAGGCGCTCATAAGATGACCTGTAAGAATTGCTCTAGGATTTCCCTATAGGAGCTTAAGTTCTGACCGGTGAGGAATGGGTAGACTATAAGGCATTTGTTTAAGTATCTTTGCTTCCGCAATACTCTGATTCGTGCCTTACTTTTGGTTTGAGCCTGTTGAATCCCTCTTGGAGATTGAAAGCTTATGCCTGACACTATTGAACCTTATCCTTAGATTCCGACTCTGACATCTTATCCTTTTGTTAATCATTGTGATGCCTCTTCGGGCAATTCTGAGAATCTCCATGGCGATGGCGTACTCGATACATTCTGTTGTTTGTCTCTTGCTTTTGATAAGCACCTATGAATCTTCTAACGCTATTTGATTCCGTCTTACCCCTCTCTATCCCCATGAAAAGTCTTGTGGTGTTTAACCATGAGTATAAGAATATTTTCCCTCTCACTTTTGAACGATAAAGATTTGCCTTATTGATCCGTCTTTCTTGGATAGTCAACTTCGATTTCATTCTGATAAGGGATTAGTTGAGCATTCGAAATGTTAACAACAACGGCAGCTACCTTGAAGAGTGAAGACATCCCTTACAAGGCAGAAGTGTTGGCGATGCAGAAGAAGAAATCTACTCAAGACGGCGAACCTGGAGCTGATGAAGACATGCAGTCTAACTTCCCTATTCACCTTGGTTGTACTAAGATGAATTGAGAGCGGAGGCAGACTGGAGGATGAAGGATTTGAAGATCGTGCCAGAAATTCACATTACTCCAAGAAGAACAGCAGGAGGCTTGACGAACCAGACACAAGTTCACGATTTTATTTCACCTTCGAGTATTCTCAAATTTAAGATCCTCTGATGATTTAAGTTCCTTAGAAGCATTTCAGTTCCGTGTCTATTCGATGATGGTTTTGTTCTGGGGAAATTTTGGCGAATTGTGGAAGATTTGACGCTTGTGGACGGTGTACCTTATTCTGCTAGGCAATCTGGGATTCCGATACTCTTGCAAGTAGTTGTTTTTCCCTCTTGATTATGACATTTGTTTTTGTTGACCTCTGAGACTGTAGAAGTACTAGGTGGATGAAGATAGATTGTTTTGCTTACGACTCGAGATAAAGTATGATCATTATGAAGGCATATTTATGTGGTGCTGGTATTATTAACATGATAATACTTACACCATATAACGTGCCCTCATTGGGGCCATAGGATATCTTGGGAAGTACCTAAGGAGTTTAGAACTTGATTCCCGATGGATTATCTGTGATTAGTGAGTCCTAGGTTCATTCTACCTATGCGTATACTCTACCATCGTTAATTAAATATTTGGGTGAATTTGGACTCTCGTGCTGCATTCTGTTGACCTCAGTTATGAATCTTAAACTCCTTGAAGAGCTCTCTGCTGTAGATACAATTAATTCGATTTGAAATCTTGTTCGCATTCCGTATGAGTATTCCGTTCTCTTTTCTCTCTGCTTCCTGCAAATTTCGAGGACGAAAATTTTCTTTTAGAGGGGAAGAGTTGTAAAACCCGAAAATTTAAAACATGCAAAAATTACCAAATTACCCCTGAAACTTTAAAAAAAAAAAAAAAAAATTAATTAAAGCTTATATAAGTGCCAAATAAATTACAAAACCTTTGTAAATAAACCATATATGAAATAAATAATTGTACATGCCTAAAAATAAAATTGTTACACCAATAAAACTCTCCTAGTCTCCATGTCCATCATATATTTTCTTACATTTTCTTAGTCCATTATGTCATGCTACATGCACCTTTTCAAAGAGGATAAAGACTCTTTAATTTGCTCAATCACATCCGTATTTCATGATCAGCATATCAATCATAATTTATCACAATTATTTCTTTCCAAAAACTTCACACGCTCCTCCCTTTTTGGCACCCTATAATTGATCCGGTTCTCTATTTCTCCTTTTCATACGGTATGAAACATAAACACCTACAAGTTCTGCTATTTATTTTCTCTCAAAGGCCAAGTGATCGAAGGGTTATTGGTGCTCATTCGTGGGCTATGGGCTGCAGCAGTATAGTGAATTCGTGGGGTTGTGATCGTTGCCTCCTTTTCTTGTTCTCTTTCTTTGTCTCGTACAGCAACAAGGTACCATCTATCTCCTCGTTTTCTGTCCATTCGACTCACACACATACATATGATCTGCAACACTAAAACCTAATCAATAACATGTTTAGACGCTCGTATGATCTGTTGTTATGTTGTTGTCTCGTTATGCTTTGTACACACATAAATATGAAATTAACCATCAAATGAAATCTTAACCTAACGTGGCTAAACCTGTGTGAGATCGACCCTAGCTTTCTGATCTGATTCGACCCCTTTATTTTTTGACCCTAATCTGATCCTTAATGCATGCTTCTAAATCTGGTATAAACCCTACAATAATTAAAGACTAGAGCTTGTGTTACGTCATTTTATGTGGCTGTTGGATCGTTAAATTGTGTATGAGTGTGTGTGGTGTATGTCGACTTGGAGGGCTGTCAAACAAGAGTATAATCTGGACTAAATAGCCTATGAAATCTGTTTCATAATTGGATCTAAAAAGGGTTAGACCTAGGCGTGATTTGATCTCGTTATATTTGTGGGTTGTCTCGTTATTCATTTGTCGAATGTGTGCTTGCATGGGTGAACTACAATGGTCGTATAATGTCTTTTAAAGCACGATAAGGTCTGATCTAAATGGTGTACGAGTCGTGGCCGTTTTTGTGTCAAGTTTGAAGGCTGTTTTATTGTCGTGTTCCAGCCTCAGTCTCAACCTAAAACACACCCTATTAAACTGATAAAACAATCAGCTAATGAGCTTAAAACTAGCAACCCTAGATCATGAGTGGTTCGACTTGCACGAGTTTTCCATGGGAGTGTTTGTGGCTGTGTTTGTGCTCGCTAAGTTGAGCGGGTGTTGTGTTGTGTCGAATAAGTATTTTAACGACGGGTTGAAGTCATGCTTTATGGGTGTGTCGTTGCATGAAATCAGGCTGCCGAGTCAAACCTTGTTTTACGTGTGTGTATATATGTGTGGTCATCCAAGTAATTGTGTCTCGTTAAACTTGTTCGGATCTCGCAAGGGTTGTGGTTTAAATCTGTTTGACTATTTTGCTTTGGTGATTTCATGTGGGAATTCGCATGGCATGTGTCTCGTTATTGTGTTATGGTGCATGTGTGAATTGTGTCGATCTAAAAGATATAGAACATGTGTGAAACTATGTTACATGCTAACGATCAGATCTAAAAGGAGTTAAGTCAGTGGTGTGATTTTATAAGCTTAATTATGTTTCGATCACTGTTTGATTCTCAGCAACCTATAAGAAACCTATGCAAAGGAAATAGACAAATTGGTGAGATCTCTGTACTACGATACAGTAATATTGCATAAAAACTTATCAACTTAAAATGTGTGAGTAATTCGTAATAAAAGACTTTTATATATTATAAGACCTGTTGATCGACTTTTATTCGACTTGTTGAGTATTTGGGTTTCTTCTATTCGTGTGAGTTAAGTCTAGAAAGTGTCCATGTTTCTAGATACTCTTAAAAACCTACGTAATATGAATAATATGAATGAACCTAAACATGTTAATTTAATGGGTATAACAATAACCATAATCAGTTACGTCGTTAAATAATAAATAGACACCTAAGTAATGAATGACTATTAATTCAGGAAGATCATTTGGAAGAGGGATTAGCTTGTGTTATTTTGGTCCTCTCACTTTCAGTGCTGCTAAGGTACAGATATTCTGCTCTCCTTGTAAAGAGCCTTCGTCTCATTTCTGATTTCCTGTTTCATTGTTATGTTTCCCCTTGTATTGTGAACCATTGATTTGTGTAACCACTGTGAAAAATCCATCATTTAAATAAACTATTTCTCGGAATGTTTATCCTTTTCTACGTGTAAATTTTTTTTTTTTATTATTTTGATTGTGGCTATTATCTTATGTGACGGAGATCACATTCCGAATAACCGTGCTTGCAACTGAATTCGAATTCAAGTAAGTAAACATGTTAGTCTAAAATATTATGAGATTCCACTTTACGTTATTTCGTTAATATATTTTAAACTAAACATTCATTAACTAATGATAATTTTATAAAACCCTAAACTACCATAATAACATTTATGAACAACAAAACCTTTGAAATACTAAAGTACAAATTATATAATTAATGTACAAGTGTCTAAAGCATAAAAACCCTAATTCCAAAATAATTTCCGATAAAACCCTAATTTCACCTAAGTGTTATTTTATGCATATATTTCACAAACCCTAATTTATTTATACAATATTTTTACAAAATAATGTATTTACAAGTTATTTAAACTAGTGTACAAGTCATTTATGCACAAAACCATTTATTTACAAAAACCTTATAAAAATCCCTTTTATATTTATTTTCAAGTATAAAATACAAACCATTCATGCATAACTTTTACAAATTATATTTTCTAAACTCACTAAATATTTTTACAAGTCTTTAAACCTAAAGTACAAGTACCTAATGCATATAAACTAAAAATTCCATTTATTTACTTTTAACTTAACAAAACTTAATATATAATTTTTATAACTCAATAAATTATAAAAATTACATTTTTCTCATATTCTAAATTATTGTACAACTAAATTAAGTCAAGGTACAAGTCCTTTAAGCACGATATCTAAATAACCATAAAAATCTTATAAACATTTAAAATAATTATTTAAATGACATTTCATGTAATATTTTCACATCATAAATTATAAAAATAATTTATTTATTTATTTAACATATGTACAACACCATAAACTCAATGTACAACCCTTTAATGCACAAGATCATAAAAACTCATTTAATTGTATTTAAACCTTAATAAAAATTACATAAAAATTATAGAAAATTAAGAAATAATTAAAAATATATTTTTCTTATTTTTCTTACATTAGTACAAGTCTTATAAGCCTAGAGTACAACTTGCTAAAGCACAAAATCTATTTTTCCCTATTTATATACAATTCGATACATACTAAATTATGTCATATAGATTCAAAATTTATGTTTAACTAAGTCTTAACCCTAGGAACCTTAAGTCTACCCAAAACACTAGTTTACAAGTCAACAAAGCCCTAGGTACAACTACCCATAGCACAAGTCGAACCCTAACTAGATTAGTTAAGCCATTAAGTTCAATCCCAACCATAACCAACTAAATATCCAGAAATTTTAAACCTTAAACAACCCACATGTATGGAGAAGAAGAGAGACACATAGCCTTTCTTCTAGAAATGGCTTATGTGTGTGATATGTGTACTTACACATCACCTAAACCTTCCCCCTCCTCATATGGCACCACCTTAGCCTTACACCTCACCTCACACCTGTCCAAACCTGACAAATAAGCCCCATGAAACCCTAGATATCCCTCTATAAATAGCAACCAACTTTTGAAACCCTAAATCACCATCAAACCCACGATCCACTACAAACAGCCATCAACCTTCACACCACTGATTCCCTTAGTCCAAATTAAGTTTAATAGACCAAAGGAAGCAGTAGAAGCAAGCTAGGTCCAGTAGGAGAGCTAGTTCGAACCCTAACCCCAAAACTATGCCCTAGTCGACCATATTGAGCAAAGTGAGTTCTAGTTCTTTTCCTTTGATTTCTTATAGTTCTTTTATGATTAAATGAAGTATAAGATAGATCTTAATAGGTGTTGTAACCCAGAAATCACTAAAACGAATTTTGCTTAAACTTTTATTTCTATCGAGCAACATATAAATATAAATTTCGAAATAATGAACCAATGAATCTAGAATGTTAAAAGTAGTTTAGAAACACTTTAAACATGTTATAATAACTAGACAAATCATAAAAACCCTAGGTCTAAAAATCGGATTTTACAAAAACGAGATTTTCTTTTTCTTTTTGCTTCTGTCGAACAGCAGCAGACCTGCTGTTTTGAACCTCGATTTACCCTATCAAACGAATCTTAAAAATTCTAGTTTTCGACATGGTTAAAGTACTTTTAAAGGGCTAAAAATAGGAAAAAGAATCAACGATTTTCGTTGAGAAACGAAGGAGAACGAAGCGTTTGAAGTTGGGTCATTTTCTGTGGCGAGTAAAGTAAAAATACGAGTTTCTGTTTTAAATTTTGAATTCGTGGGTTCGAATCTGGCCCCGAGACTTTTCAAAAATACTTTTAAAATAATTATAAACATTTTAGAAAAGGTTTAGCAAAAGGTCTCGGCTTGAATCACTAAAAATAAATTGTTTTTGAACAAGGGATGTCGAGTGAAAAGATTTAGAGACATAGGGACTGTTTTTGCCAAAACTCTATAATATTTTCTGGTTTGGGCTAAGTTTGAGATCGGGGAATCCCTAAGGGGTAAAAACAGTATATTTTGAAACTAAAAAGTATCAAGTGTTAATTTATAAAAGGTCAAGGGTAAAAGTTGTCAATTTCTTAGAGTTTAGGGGTAAAGTATGTAAACCCTAGAAACCTTAGGATGTAAAACGTAAATATACTAAAAACTTTAATATAATTTAATAATTATTATTAGTATAATTATTATTATTAATATTAATATTAATAAGTTTTAATTAAAAACTTAATATATGTTTCGAACCATAATTAACGAACGAAGTGTCCTTTTAACGAACGGATGAAACCGAATCTTACAAATAAGAAAATATAATAAAATATTACTTTTGAAACTACATATTGGTTCAGTTAATTATTTAATCAACAAACCAAATAACAAAACGAATAATAAATATAATAAGAAACAATTACTGAGAAACTTGATATAACCAATTCAGGTTGCAAGCCGGAGACGTTTATCAACTGTATTTCGTTTTGTTTTCCATCCAGATTGTTCAGGTGAGTTCATAGTCCCACTTTTCTTATATGTTTTCCAAACTTGTGGGGAGATACATGCTATTAAACCGAACACAAGTATTTTCCTGATTGTTATTGCAATAAGTTAACTGTTGCCTATTTATTTTAAAAGACCCTGTTATCATGCACCATTAATCACCTGCGGGTGAGCGCGAATATAGTGAATAGATCTATTGGCAGTTGACGTCCCATTTTTGTTGCTGGCTAAGGAACCAAATGCATTATATTTGAGTTTAATAAAGAGTTTCAGGCAGACTCCTACCCGGGGCAAGGTTACCTACATTTAATTATGGGGTAATTTTTAACCTGTTAACGCTTTGCGTGTCATGAGGCTTAGTGCAATATTCCGAACTGTGATATAACTGATTTCTCTTATTTGGCTTGTGTTCAAACTGATTATAACTTTAAACGCTATGGATTCACTCAACCTTTGTGTTGACTTTTTAAGCATGTTTATCTCAGGTAACTGGAAGTACGATTTGGCACGGAGTGGCGGTGGACTTTCTTTTAAAAGAGTGTCCGTTTTGTTATCATTCAAATGAATAATGTATCATTTATAATGTATTTCGAAACATCCCTCTGGGACCTATCTTATGTACTCTGATATTAAATAAATGAATGATAACAATTTTTATTTAAAAACGTCTCTTTTCGAGTCGTTTTCTATTTCCATGACTGTGAACCATGAAGTAGCACCCCAAGCTTATATTCCGCTGCGTAATCCAAAAATGGGGGTGTTACAGATTGGTATCAGAGCCTGTGGTTATAGAGAACCAAATGTTTTCAAACATTGGACTATAACCGGTTTTCACAAAAACTTAACCAAAGTCCTCCGTGCCACGCCGTTACTGAAACGTTATTTGTATGTAAGTTATTGTTAATTATTTAAACTGCATAAATGAAATATTTATAACTATAAAGTGGTTACAGAATCCTGATTCCCTTATCCAATTTATCCCACTCATGTCTAGGCTAGGACATCAAGATGATACTATACTTAGAGTCTTATTCATTTAGGATCCTTTATATTTCGTACTCTTGACATTTACTCTTACATTTCATCTTTAGCTTCCTTCCCTAATGTTATTAATTTCTTATAATAATTTCTTATAATTATTATTTGCAAATTATTACAGTACCATGTCTCCCGAAACCCCTAAAGATAACCAAATCACCCCAAACCTCACTCTAGATAACAGTTCCTTCCCATAAACTTCAACCATAGACAACCACCCAACTGGTAACATAATAAGTAACGGAAACTAGGACCACTATTGAAAACAAGGAACCCAAGTATCCATATTAGAGACACAAAATTTTTAACCTATGCTGTGTTAATGAGAGACGTTGCATTAATTGTTTTGGTAAAACAATTAATCAAGTTATTAATATCATGCTATAACCCAACATACCAAGACCCACCTAGACTAGGCTATAACCAATAGAAATTCCCTCTAGGATAAATTTCGGAAGAGAACTTGATGAATGAAGAGAAAGTCGCTGAACCTTAGCCTGTTCCTTAGCAAAAATAAATATACCTCCCCATCAGCCCGATCATCAAACTGAAAAGTTAACTCGGAAGAGTTTCTGGTACCCACTAAATCAGATTTATACCTGCTAGCTTTTGTATTATACCTTGATCACAGGATACGTAGCATAAATACGACGCTTGTACTAATTTGTTATATAACAAATTTAACAAGTTATTTATGACTATATGTGGTCGTGATTTTGTTGTATTTTGCTGTATATGGTATCGGTTGATGTGGACTAGTGATGATCATCTTGCATACGCATATGATATTTGGACATGTTGTGACCTTATGATTATCATGAGTTGTACCTTGATAATCTAACATAGACAAAATATAAACGTATGTCTTATTTTGGTAATAATAAAACCTAGGAAGAATAACCAAACCTACCATAAACCATACCCTAGGAATTAAGCAAAATCACCAAAAGCAAAACTCAATAATAGAAAGATCATCATTTTAACCTAAGGATTCCCGACCTAGAAATTAAGCAAGGTGCTACGCCTAAGAGAAAGGACTTTAAGAGAAAACTTGATAAGAAAACCCTAAAACCAATAGGAAAACCAAGGCTGGTGTAAAAAGAAAAACTATAACTCATTAAGAAATCCCAACCATATCCTAGAATGACTTAGAATTTAAACAGAAAATAAATTCCTGTAGGAGATAAATAAATTGAGGATTAGAACTCGCTAAGCTATATTTCCTTTTAACTCTCTATCCTAATGTAATAAATTATCTTTCTACTTTCATCCTGTAACTTTTCCACAATAATCTTAATCTGCGTTTAACTTCATTATCTACTCTATCCCTCCTTACCCTATTCAAAAACGTTACCTACCCATAACCTAGTATACCTTTAGGAAATTGGTAAAATATTATTTTGAGGAAACAATAGATTATCCCTAGCTCATAAGAACTTTAGACGAACCCTAAGATTTAAATTTGAAGATACTCCATTATTACCCTAGGAAAAACCTTAAACCCATTATTGTAGTATGGACTAAAATTTTCCCATTCTTTTGAAAAATAAATTATGATACTATTTCCTGAAAATATCACGTTGAACACCATCTAAAGCTTTTTGAAAAGAAATAAATACCATATGGCTGAGTCAAAACATCACATCATTTGATCCTCGATTATACATAGCCTGATCAACTATGTATAATTAGGAAGAATCATGTAATGAATTGGACAGTTATTTTCTCAAGACTTTCTACTAATTTTTATTCAACAGCAAAAATATCTAAAACAAAAATCTTTTCATAACCTATCACTTTTAACTTAATATAATAAAGTCCGCTACTACTACTCATTTTCACTAAAATAGGAATTCAACAAAAATTGAGGATAGAAAAACCATAGGAATTCACAAACCCAAATTTTATTAGGAATCTTGGAAGATAATATATAGAGACATAATTAGCAATTAAAGTGCTAATATTACAAGGATTTCATAAGCTTTATTACATTGAGGATTACACAAACAAAAGACCATCCTAGCAACCTTAGCGTGAGACTTACTTTCCCCAAACCTAATCCATGAAAAAGGCAACAATCGTAAGTAGTATGATAAACACTAGGACCGCACCTTGAAGACCATAATCCCCTTCCGGATTACACGCCATGTAAGTAACAACCGCAACCATGTACATAATTGCAAAGATGATAGCTAAAGGCGGCATATTTGAGGTTTTTAGGAAGGAAACTTTGTGATGAAAAATAAGGATTAGAAATGAGATATTTATAGAAGGAATTTTACCCTTTATTCGAACGTTACATTCAAACTTTAAATCATTATCCACCCACTTAGAATCTAACCGTTGCATAGTGGTAATTTAGGTGGCAAAACATTCAAATTTAATGCATCCAGTAGGAAAAAGACTGACCAAACTACATTTCCCATAGGTATTAAATGGAAATTCCTAGACAACTCTATTAGGCCAAAACTATAATTAAGGATTTAGCAGTAAAATAATATTTTGGAGACATAGGACATAAGAATAAAATAATATCATATTATTTTATTTTTAACTTGAGGCATTTTAAGCATATCAAACTCCTATCGCAACCTATTCTCATATTCCCTATTTAGGTTAGAAATCTAGATCTCATTATCTCTCTATACTTCATTTTCCCAATTTCCACACCCAACGTAAACTGAATCTCGGGACGAGATTCCTTTGACGGTGGGTGACTGTAACCACTGTGAAAAATCCATCATTTAAATAAACTATTTCTCGGAATGTTTATCCTTTTCTACGTGTAAATTTTTTTTTTATTATTTTGATTGTGGCTATTATCTTATGTGACGAAGATCACATTCCGAATAACCGTGCTTGCAACTGAATTCGAATTCAAGTAAGTAAACATGTTAGTCTAAAATATTATGAGATTCCACTTTACGTTATTTCGTTAATATATTTTAAACTAAACATTCATTAACTAATGATAATTTTATAAAACCCTAAACTACCATAATAACATTTATGAACAACAAAACCTTTGAAATACTAAAGTACAAATTATATAATTAATGTACAAGTGTCTAAAGCATAAAAACCCTAATTCCAAAATAATTTCCGATAAAACCCTAATTTCACCTAAGTGTTATTTTATGCATATATTTCACAAACCCTAATTTATTTATACAATATTTTTACAAAATAATGTATTTACAAGTTATTTAAAGTAGTGTACAAGTCATTTATGCACAAAACTATTTATTTACAAAAACCTTATAAAAATCCCTTTTATATTTATTTTCAAGTATAAAATACAAACCATTCATGCATAACTTTTACAAATTATATTTTCTAAACTCACTAAATATTTTTACAAGTCTTTAAACCTAAAGTACAAGTACCTAATGCATATAAACTAAAAATTCCATTTATTTACTTTTAACTTAACAAAACTTAATATATAATTTTTATAACTCAATAAATTATAAAAATTACATTTTTCTCATATTCTAAATTATTGTACAACTAAATTAAGTCAAGGTACAAGTCCTTTAAGCATGATATCTAAATAACCATAAAAATCTTATAAACATTTAAAATAATTATTTAAATGACATTTCATGTAATATTTTCACATCATAAATTATAAAAATAATTTATTTATTTATTTAACATATGTACAACACCATAAACTCAATGTACAACCCTTTAATGCACAAGATCATAAAAACTCATTTAATTGTATTTAAACCTTAATAAAAATTACATAAAAATTATAGAAAATTAAGAAATAATTAAAAATATATTTTTCTTATTTTTCTTACATTAGTACAAGTCTTATAAGCCTAGAGTACAACTTGCTAAAGCACAAAATCTATTTTTCCCTATTTATATACAATTCGATACATACTAAATTATGTCATATAGATTCAAAATTTATGTTTAACTAAGTCTTAACCCTAGGAACCTTAAGTCTACCCAAAACACTAGTTTACAAGTCAACAAAGCCCTAGGTACAACTACCCATAGCACAAGTCGAACCCTAACTAGATTAGTTAAGCCATTAAGTTCAATCCCAACCATAACCAACTAAATATCCAGAAATTTTAAACCTTAAACAACCCACATGTATGGAGAAGAAGAGAGACACATAGCCTTTCTTCTAGAAATGGCTTATGTGTGTGATATGTGTACTTACACATCACCTAAACCTTCCCCCTCCTCATATGGCACCACCTTAGCCTTACACCTCACCTCACACCTGTCCAAACCTGACAAATAAGCCCCATGAAACCCTAGATATCCCTCTATAAATAGCAACCAACTTTTGAAACCCTAAATCACCATCAAACCCACGATCCACTACAAACAACCATCAACCTTCACACCACTGATTCCCTTAGTCCAAATTAAGTTTAATAGACCAAAGGAAGCAGTAGAAGCAAGCTAGGTCCAGTAGGAGAGCTAGTTCGAACCCTAACCCCAAAACTATGCCCTAGTCGACCATATTGAGCAAAGTGAGTTCTAGTTCTTTTCCTTTGATTTCTTATAGTTCTTTTATGATTAAATGAAGTATAAGATAGATCTTAATAGGTGTTGTAACCCAGAAATCACTAAAACGAATTTTGCTTAAACTTTTATTTCTATCGAGCAACATATAAATATAAATTTCGAAATAATGAACCAATGAATCTAGAATGTTAAAAGTAGTTTAGAAACACTTTAAACATGTTATAATAACTAGACAAATCATAAAAACCCTAGGTCTAAAAATCGGATTTTACAAAAACGAGATTTTCTTTTTCTTTTTGCTTCTGTCGAACAGCAGCAGACCTGCTGTTTTGAACCTCGATTTACCCTATCAAACGAATCTTAAAAATTCTAGTTTTCGACATGGTTAAATTACTTTTAAAGGGCTAAAAATAGGAAAAAGAATCAACGATTTTCGTTGAGAAACGAAGGAGAACGAAGCGTTTGAAGTTGGGTCATTTTCTGTGGCGAGTAAAGTAAAAATACGAGTTTCTGTTTTAAATTTTGAATTCGTGGGTTCGAATCTGGCCCCGAGACTTTTCAAAAATACTTTTAAAATAATTATAAACATTTTAGAAAAGGTTTAGCAAAAGGTCTCGGCTTGAATCACTAAAAATAAATTGTTTTTGAACAAGGGATGTCGAGTGAAAAGATTTAGAGACATAGGGACTGTTTTTGCCAAAACTCTATATTATTTTCTGGTTTGGGCTAAGTTTGAGATCGGGGAATCCCTAAGGGGTAAAAACAGTATATTTTGAAACTAAAAAGTATCAAGTGTTAATTTATAAAAGGTCAAGGGTAAAAGTTGTCAATTTCTTAGAGTTTAGGGGTAAAGTATGTAAACCCTAGAAACCTTAGGATGTAAAACGTAAATATACTAAAAACTTTAATATAATTTAATAATTATTATTAGTATAATTATTATTATTAATATTAATATTAATAAGTTTTAATTAAAAACTTAATATATGTTTCAAACCATAATTAACGAACGAAGTGTCCTTTTAACGAACGGATGAAACCGAATCTTACAAATAAGAAAATATAATAAAATATTACTTTTGAAACTACATATTGGTTCAGTTAAGTATTTAATCAACAAACCAAATAACAAAACGAATAATAAATATAATAAGAAACAATTACTGAGAAACTTGATATAACCAATTCAGGTTGCAAGCCGGAGACGTTTATCAACTGTATTTCGTTTTGTTTTCCATCCAGATTGTTCAGGTGAGTTCATAGTCCCACTTTTCTTATATGTTTTCCAAACTTGTGGGGAGATACATGCTATTAAACCGAACACAAGTATTTTCCTGATTGTTATTGCAATAAGTTAACTGTTGCCTATTTATTTTAAAAGACCCTGTTATCATGCACCATTAATCACCTGCGGGTGAGCGCGAATATAGTGAATAGATCTATTGGCAGTTGACGTCCCATTTGTGTTGCTGGCTAAGGAACCAAATGCATTATATTTGAGTTTAATAAAGAGTTTCAGGCAGACTCCTACCCGGGGCAAGGTTACCTACATTTAATTATGGGGTAATTTTTAACCTGTTAACGCTTTGCGTGTCATGAGGCTTAGTGCAATATTCCGAACTGTGATATAACTGATTTCTCTTATTTGGCTTGTGTTCAAACTGATTATAACTTTAAACGCTATGGATTCACTCAACATTTGTGTTGACTTTTTAAGCATGTTTATCTCAGGTAACTGGAAGTACGATTTGGCACGGAGTGGCGGTGGACTTTCTTTTAAAAGAGTGTCCGTTTTGTTATCATTCAAATGAATAATGTATCATTTATAATGTATTTCGAAACATCCCTCTGGGACCTATCTTATGTACTCTGATATTAAATAAATGAATGATAACAATTTTTATTTAAAAACGTCTCTTTTCGAGTCGTTTTCTATTTCCATGACTGTGAACCATGAAGTAGCACCCCAAGCTTATATTCCGCTGCGTAATCCAAAAATGGGGGTGTTACAATTTGGACCTTTGCTTTAACCTTTGTCTTGAACCTTGTCATGAACCTGAACTTGAACCTTGATACACTTGATATGAACCATTTGACTTGAACCTTCGACTTGAACCCTGCTATGACTCTTGACATGACTTATTGAACCCTGATAACCTGAATAATTAAGACCTTGAGTACTTGAAGGTTCATAGGATTTTACAACTACTTTTTAGATATATATGAAGAGGTTTTTGAAACATTTCTTTAAAGGACTTTTATTATGAAACTGTTCTAAGAACCATATTATTAAAATCATGTAAAAAGGATTTTCTTATAATAAACTATTATGAACCTTCCAGTATTTGACCTTTCTGATATGATACCTGACATTGGATACCTGGACTTGAACCTTGATACACCTGATAGTATAACTGGATTGAGAAAACCTTTTTGATAAATTATGAAAATGTTTTAAGAAATTATTGGTAAGATTATCTTTATAGAAACCATTTTCAAATAACCTCTTTTATGAAACCTTTTAAAGAATACTTTTATGGAAAACGGTATTTAAGGATTTTGACACTTATGATATGAATCCTGATATGAACCCTGATATGAACCCTGTTATGACACCTGATACATGATACCGAGACGTGATACTTGACCTTGACCCACAGTTTGAGACTACGAGCCATCTACTAGGCATGAGGGTTTCATGTCCATGTCGGTGATGCACCGCCGGCATGACTAGTGTGTAGCCCTAGTGATTTGGTTACGCCGTCCCCGATCTTGACTTGATTTATTACGTAGAGGGAGAACCTTGTGGCCTGCGGGGGCGTATGGATGCATCCTAGACTTGTCTTGTTCTTGTTACTTGTATTACTTGGTGACTGGCGAGTGTGTGCGATACACACCTTTCACACCCCTGGGAGCTAGCTACTCCACCCCTGGAGGTATCCCCTCACCCTGTACTTGGTATGCTGAGGTCACCCCTCCATACACCCTGATATGTGACTTGATATGGTTTGACTTTGAGATTGATTTTGAGTTTTGGGCTCGTAGTGGATTACTGTTTTCCTGAAACCTTGTAACCTTATGACCTGACACTTGACCTGACATTTGACCTGACTTGATTTGACTTGGGTTTGTGGTGGATTTCTGGTTATGTTACCCTGTGACTTGATACTGGACTTGACTTGATTAGTTCCTGGTATGTCTGCATAACTCTTGTATTCCTTTTCCTGACTCTTGTTACTCCTGGTATTATTTCTTTTACTTTATTATTCCGTTACTACTGCTTTGTTTCCGTTATATCTGTTCACTGGGCTTTTTAAGCTCAGCCGCACGTTTTCTTTTCGTGTGCGGCAGGTTATAAGCAGGACGACGGGTTTGGGTATGAGTGAAGAGACTTTTGGACTTAGAAGACCTTGATAGTTATTCTGAAGTAGAAGTCATTAGAAGGATTGCATTTGCAGACTTAGTATTTAGTTTTGTTTCATTCTTAACCTTATAATGTTAGTATTCCATTTGTAACCTTTGACATTATATTGTATTACTATTGAAGTATGCTTTGTTTGATCTGATATGAAACCATTATCGTGACATCTTTACCCTTGCCGGGTTGGGGTGTTGTAAACTCCTCTGACATCAATGGCTTCCCACACCCTCAGGCAAGGGAGTCCCAGTACTTGTGTTCTTGACTTTGGATGAGATGGCTTCTTCATAGGCACAGGGATCATACTCATTAATGAGGCAGCCTTTTCAAACTCCCCTGTTAGTACATCTGATAGTACAACAAGATCATCATCATCATCAGATGAGTAAGAGGAGGAGGATGAATCGTCCACATATGGTGGGGGAGTAGAAAGTTCATCAGAGGAAACTGGTTAAGCCTTTTCTTTGACTTTTTGGTTCTTGCTAGTGAAATTAGAGTGATTGGGTGGAAAGTAATTGGCCCATCCTGATGACTCGGAAGATGAATCAGAGGAAATCTCTACAATTGTTGGCTTGGAGGACCTTCTTCTAAGAGGCTTAAGACTTCTGATCCTGTTGGTATTGCTGCATCACAGGATTCCATTCCCAAGCATGCTGATGATGCCTCTGCTTTTCAACCAGAAAAGGACACAACTATTCCTGCTGATGCAACAACTTCCATTCCTGTTGAGGAGGCTCAAGGTACATCATCCATTCCCACTGAAGTTCCACCTTCTCCATTACATCCTGATGTTGCTTCTGGTGCAACATCTTCTTCTACTCCCAGCAAAAGGCAGAAGAGTATAGCTAAAAAGAGAGTTTCTTCCAGGCCCATTGATTTACAAGCTGAGGATAGTTCATTCATCCAGGAAGCTTTAGATGATGACTCTACTGATGAGGAACCAGTTATGTGGTATAAATTGGTCAAATGGGAATTGACTTCTACACCTCTGGGGGTTCTTAACACTATTGACAGGCAGGATGGGTCTTTCAAGCATTTTACTTTTCTTAATGAGATTCTCCATCTAGTGGATAGACCGGATCTTATTGCTCTATATGGATGGGTGACCAATTACTTTCAAGATCACTCTCCGGTTGATACTGGTTTATTGTTGCTGGGTGATCTTCATGTGCTCTTTGATTCAACTTACCAAGATGGTCAAGGTTTCAGAGTATGGGATTGTAGGATCGTGCACCTTGATAGATCTTATGAGCTTGGTAGAACTTGTAGAAAACTTATGTAAACACAAGCAAACTACTTTGAGAATCTCTGAACAATAAACTTGTGCTTATGCGAAAACTAAACACAAGAGTTAAAGAAGAACGAATAACTAATAAACGGTTGATCCTCTATGGATCTTTTATTCACTAATGATAATGTTTTTCAAGTCGTACATAAACCCTAGCTGCATGTTTCTTTTATAGACTAAGAAACCCTAATACAGCTCATAACAAACCGTGTAAAGAGATATACACTATCTCTTCTAAAAATAACTCTAACAAACATTCTAAACATACGAGATAACCCGCAGCAATGACTAACTAAACAGTAGAAACAAAATGAACTACCAGCAGGAACCAACTACAGCAGGAACCATAACTACCAGCAGGAATGAATATAGCTACCAGCAGGAATGAAAAATAAATATATTCTAATAATTCCTAACAATCCTCCCCTAAACTTGAATTTGACTTGGTTAACTTCAAGTTTCTTGGTAGATCTTTGACGTCCAGAGGTAGAGGATTGAAGTTGATCTGCAGCAGCAACAATAAAGTAACCCGCAGCAACCAGACTATGACCAGCAGCAACAAGTAACCTGTATCTTTAAGTCCAAGTATCCAGCAGCAACAGAAGGAAACCAGCAGCAGCAACCATGACTATTTGTACATCAAAACTTTTAAGTTTCATACTATTCTCATCACATCCAGGTGTGTTAACTCCTGTGAGAGGTGAATCATTGAAAATTAATGGATTTGATGTCTCTTTACCAATAGCCATCACTACTGGAGTAGCCAATGTTTAGGTGTGTAAGACCATGGTACATTGATAACCATATGATTTTTAGTAAATCATCAACTGTAAACGGATTTGAGTTGTCTTTACCTGTAGCCGTTTGCTCAGGACTAGCCATTTCTTAGGTTGAAGATAACCTTTGGTGAATTGAATACCAAATATGGTTTTCCACTGCCTTTACCACAAGCCATATACTTGTGGGCTAGCCAATTCTTTGGAACCCAAAAGGAAAATCCATGGCGAATTGAAAACCATTCAACTCTTAGTAATGAAACATCGGTGAGTTGAATACCCTATAGTTTTGAGCAAACTATTACAGCTATCAACGGATTTGATTATCACACCAGAGCCGTACCCTTATGGTGAGTCAACTCTTTCTTGTCTATTAGACATGGTGAGTTGATTACCATTTGTTGTGTGGTTAAAACCAACACTGTACCTGCAAATGGTTAGTATACAAGCTTTTTTTTTTTTTTTTTTTTTTTTTTTTTTTTTTTTTTTTTTTTTTTTTAACTAAAACTGTAAAGAAAATAAAATAAACATAAAAGAAAATAAAGCAGAAACAAGAAAACAAAGAAAACGAAAAAGATACAACAATAAGCCTCCCCTTAGACTTATACCTCCCCTCAATCGCAGCACTTAAGGATTAAGCATCCCAATATGAACCACCAAATGGTTAAATCTGGGTCCATCAAAAGCCTTGGTTAACAAATCAGCCACATTGTCATCAGTGTGAATTTTAAGCACTTGAATAAGATGCTTCTCATAAGCATCTCGTATAAAATGGTGCCTAATCTCTATGTGCTTTGTCCTTTGGTGAAAAACAGGGTTCTTAACAATGCAGATAGTGATTTGATTATCAATAAAGATTTTAGTGTTCATGAAGTTGAACCCATAGTCTAACAACTGATTTTGCATCCAAAGTACCTGTCCACAGCAGCTAGCAGCAGCAACATACTCTGCCTCAGTAGAAGATGTAGCCACTATAGTCTGCTTCTTGCATTGCCAAGAAACCAACCTTCTTCCCAGAAACTGACAACCCCCAGTAGTAGATTTTCTATCAAAGTTAGCACCAGCATAGTCACTGTCACTAAAAGCTTCCAGCACAAAAGGAGAATCTCTTGGGTACCAAAGACCCAACTTAGGTTGTCCTTTTAGGTATTTGAAGATCTTCTTGACTGCATTCAAGTGTGAAGTTAATGGTGAAACTTGATGTCTGGAACAAGCACCGACTGCAAACATGATGTCAGGTCTAGAAGCTGTCAAATACATCAATGAACCTATCATGGATCTGTATAAGTGAACATTAATAGCAGCATCAGGTTCAGTATTGGACTTAGGCTTTGGAGCTTCATATGGTGTAGTTGCAGTCTTCACACTTTCCAAGTCAAACTTCTTAAGTATGTTTTGCACATACTTCTCCTGGCTGATAAAAATTCCATCAGGCTTTTGCTTAACCTGTAAGCCCAAGAAAAATGTCATTTCTCCCATAGCACTCATCTCAAATTCACTTTTCATCAATTCCTCAAATTCCCTACACCAAGCTTCATTAGTGGAACCAAAAATGATATCATCTACATAAACTTGAACAAGGATGATATCTTTGTAATTCTTCCTGATGAAGAGTGCCTTGTCTATTGCCCCTCTTCTGTAACCATGTTTTAGCAAAAAGGCAGACAACCTGGCATACCATGCCCTTGGTGCCTGATGAAGGCCATAGAGTGCTTTTACTACTTTGTAAACCAAATCAGGATTCTGTGGGTCCACAAATCCCTTTGGTTGAGTAACATAGACCTCTTCTTCAATTCTACCATAAAGAAATGCACTCTTCACATCCATCTGATAAACCACAAACCTCATGAATGATGCAAAAGCTAAAAACAATCGAATAGCTTCCACTCTTGCTACTGGTGCAAATACCTCATCATAGTCAATACCCTCCTCTTGTCGATGTCCTTGAGCAACCAACCGAGCTTTGTTTCGAACCACAATTCCCCTAGCATCCCTTTTATTCTTGAGAATCCAATTTGTTCCAATTGCATGCTTTCCTTCAGGCAAAGGTACTAACTGCCAGACTTTCTGATTTTGAAACTGCTGCATTTCCTCTTGCATAGCCTCAACCCAATCAGAATTATCAAGAGCTTGAGCTACACTGCTTGGTTCTATTTGAGACAGAAAACAAGCATAGAGGCAATGAAGATAGTCTGTATGATTACTCCTTAGCTGATCCTGAATATAACTCACAAATGCAGATTCTCCAAAACCAGGTTGTTTCAACTTGCTTCTTGTTTGAACAGGTGAATTGGGATCTCCAAGTATCAAAGATTGAGGATGAACAGTGTTAATCCTCTTGGTAGTAGTGGGATTGACATCAAAGGTTGAGGCTTGATTAGAGATAGAGGGATTAATTTCACCATCATATGAGGAGTGAGTGAAGATGCCTGTGCTTGATTGATGATGAGGATCCTCTAACTTTGATCCTGAAGAGAGTGAATTCCCAAGGTCCGAAGGACTTGGGTACCTTGTAGGCGGTTCATTGAAGCCCATTGCATTAGCAGAAGAAGTGGACAAAGAACCAACAGGAATAGTGACATCAGCAGGAACAGAAGAGCTATCAGCAGAATTGGTAGCAGCAGCAGGAACCGGAACACCACCAGCAGAATCCAGATTCCTGCGGGCTTCATCATAAGCTTTTTGTAAGATCTCCTCTGTTTCTTGTGAGAATCCAAAACCAAACTTTTCAGCAGCTTCCTTGGCATCATATTCTTGCCTTAGAAGCCTAGCAAGATCTTCAGCAAAACTTGAATTATCTTCAGCCTTATCAGAAGAATCCTTGAGCTCAGTACCTGAAAAGTGGTTAGAGGGAAAAGAAGGAACAACAATGGGTCGTTCATCACCCTCTGAGTCTGAATCATCATCTGAGGTACCTGCATTGTTAGTATCATAATCATGTGTACCAACAGATTGATTAGCTTTGAATCTTGCATAACCTAAATTATCAGTCAGATAATCAAGGTCAAAGTACCACTCATGACCTGCACCCTGTACATTAGGTTTATCCTCAAGATATCTTAAATTGAGTGTCTCTTCTATTCTCTTAGCTGACAAATTATAAACCCTATAGGCCTTACTATGAGCAGAATAACCAACAATAAACCCCTCATCTGCCTTTCCTTCAAATTTTCCTAGGTGATCACTAGTATTCAAAATAGTTACATGACATCCAAAAGGTTTAAGATAACTGATGTTAGGAACCTTCCCAGACAAAAGCTCATAAGGTGTTTTGTTGTGGGGACTAGTAATAGATACCCTATTCAGAACAAAACAAGCAGTACAAACAGCTTTAGTCCAAAACATGGTAGGCAACTTAGAGTCAGCCAGCATTGATCTAGCTGCTTCTATAAGGGTTCTATTTTTCCTCTCAGCAACCCCATTTTGTTGTGGGGTTCTAGCATTACTATAATCCATTTTAATCCCCTTAATCCCACAGAGTTCAATTAGGTTAGAATTTTTAAACTCTGTTCCATTGTCACACCTTATACTCTTAACCTTTTTATTTAGCTGGTTTTCTATTAAGGCAATAAAGTCCCTAATCACAGGATAGGTTTCATCTTTAGTACCTAAAAAGAAAGTCCAAGAAAACCTGCTAAAGTCATCTGTAATCACCAGGCAGTAGTATTTATGGTCAATACTTCTGATGGAAGTAGGACCAAAGAGATCCATATGTAGTAGCTGAAGAGGCTCTGTGATGGTGCTCACAGCAGTAATGGCGTTGTATGAAGCCTTGTGTTGCTTTCCTTTGTTGCAGGCAACACAATTGTGGTCATTGGTGAAGGTCTTGAGAGGGAGTCCATGTACCAATCCATTCTTGGCCAGTTTGTTGATGGTCTTGAAGTTCACATGTGCCATCCTCCTGTGCCATTTGGTAGATTCATCCACAGAAGCTTTTGCCACCAAGCAAGCCAAATCACCCTCAGGATGGACATCATTCAAATTAAAGCTGTAAAGGTTGAACGTTCTAGGAACTTTAAGTACAACCTGACTCTCATCTGGTAACTTGAAATCTTTGGATAACACAAGACAGTCTGTTTTAGTGAAGAGAACATTGTTCTTCTTGTCACAAATTTGTGAGACAGAGAACAAATTAAAGTTCTGGAGTTCCTTCACATAAAAGACATTCTCAAAATTCAGCTTTGATGTCCTAATAGTTCCCTTCCCTGTTATCTTGCCATCTCCTCCACCAAATGTCACAGTCCCTCCATTAAAGGGTACAAAATCATGCAGTCTCTCAATGTTTCCTGTCATACTCCTGGAACATCCACTGTCAACAATGCCTACATCTTTACTTCTAAGAGGATTATCCTACAACAAAAGAATACATACAACAATATGAGATACATGGGAGACCCAAGCCATTACTGACTTAAGCCTGCCTTGTGGATCAATAATAATTAAACCATGGAGATTGATGAGATCCACCATTGTTCTTGGACCCCATTCTCATATATTGGTCATTATTTCTCCAAGAACAACCTGCTGAGGACTTAACAGCAGTTTCCCATCTTGCCCCCTCCCATTGCATTGGGTCATAATAATACACAGGCCTATAATCATTCTGAAAATAAGTGCTTGTAGGTCTGTAGAAAGGTCTAGCAGCTTTTCTTTTCCAACCAGCAGGATTGGGATTACCAGATGGAACTGGCTTACCAGCAGCAACAGGCTTACCAGCAGTAACAGGTTTACCAGCTGCAACTGGCTTACCAGCAGCAACAGGCTTACCAGCAGCAACATGTTTACCAACTGCAACTGGCTTACCAGCAGCAACAGATTTACCAGCAGGAAAAGAGTTCATTCTTGCTGCTTGAGGAACATATGGGGGTATATCATTAACATTGTTCCACATAGGCCTAGTTTGTTGTTGTCCACCACACATACTCATCTGTTTCTCATAAAAGTCACAGTCTTTGATAAGATGAGCATAACTACCACACACAAAACATGACTTCTTTCTAAAAGATTTATTCTTAACATGACATTTCTTATTGCAACCAGAATTATCAAAACCACAAGATGAATCAAAATTATTCTTAACAGAAGTAAAATCAGAAACATCATTGTTTGAAACAGAACCAAAACTAGAAACATCATTGTTTTGAACAAAAACAGAAGAATTGTCTTCAAAAGCAGCTGTCTTTGAATGAGATTCATCATTAGCTACTTCTGAGGAGAAATCTTCAGACTTGGTGGTGGTAGACTTGACACTTGAATCACAAGATGCAAAATCATTTGTCTTGATTTCTGAAGATTTGTCACTGTTAGAACAAGAGACAAAATCATTAGAGTCACAATCAAGATTAGGCAAGTCACTGGACTTTTTGCCATAGGACATATATGATTCATTTAAGTCTATGTCAAGGTCTGAGTGGATAGGGACAGGTTTAAACACTCCTCTTATAGGAGGAGGGACAGCATGCATCTCTCCTTCTTTTACATACTTTACAGGTATTTGGTAATTTACCTCCTTAGGGGTAGGGTCAAATCGTCTTGACTCAGAAGAGTCATCAGTTTTAGGACACCCCAAACCTCTCTTAGCCATTACATATTGAGAACTAGCATTCAAAATATCTACAAGCCTAGTTGATTCTTTATATGAAGTACATTTGATCTCTTCACTTTCTAACTTAGCTTGTAAATCCTTTTTCTCTAAAATTACCTTATCATATTCTCTCTCAATATGTTTTAACTCATTAGTGGTGTACTTTAAGTCTCTCTCCAAAACCCTTATCTTTTCCACATAAGCTAACTGATTCTGTTGGTACCAAACCTTTTGTTTTTCTAACGTATTAAGTGAGTTTCTATAGGCTTGATCTTTAATAAACAATTCTTTATATTGAGGCTCTATATAATCAAATTCCTTTTTCAGTTCAGCATATTTAACATCACAACCAAATGGACAATTTTGTACCTGAGATGGGTAGCCCATCAAAGCAAAATCCTCAGCCACTTGTGCCTTCTTTCCAGCTCCAGCTATCATCCCATAGTTCTTTGCAGCTCCTCTTACTGCATCAGCTACCTCATGTTGTTCCCAATCCAGCATGGAATCCACAGACAACAAGGCTTTGGGATCTTCTTACTTCAATTCTTGAATCTTGAAAGCAGAATACCTTGTTTTGTCATCCACCTTCTTATCTGGGCATTCTTTAGCAAAGTGACCTGGTTGAGAGCATTTGTAGCATGTCACCTTCCTTTTGTCAAACCTTGCTCCTTCCTGTCCATCAAATTTGATCCTCCTCCCTGCCTTCTTCTCAAATCTGTTGGCCCTCACTGACAGCATAGCAAACTGCCACTTGATGTCCATCTCTTCCAGATCCAGTTGATCAATCTAGTCAAAATCTTCATAAGTAAGCTGCTGTTTTGGTGTACTATCAGCAACAAATGAATAAAGGACCTCCTCAACCACATTGCCACATCTTGGCTGAGTTCTAGGTGTAACAGGGGAATATGAAACAGATGAAGAAGAGGGAGTTGGGCTACCACCATATGAGTCTTTGTTAGTACTGGTAGCACTAACAAATGCAGTATTAGATGGAGTGTAAGATGAGTAGGTTGAATACCCTTTGATGTCAATTTCAAGGGTCTTGAGTTTGTTGTAAAGATCATCAAAACTCATGAAATCGAGCCCACCTCTTGCCTTAAGGGTGATTGAAACCTGAGACCAGGAGGGAGGCAGAGCCCTCAAAAACTTGGTGTTGCAGTCTTCATTGTCTGGCTTGGCCTGCAACTGGTTGAGTTGGCTCAGGATCTTTTGAAACCTGTCATAACCTTTGTGAATCCCTTCAGCCTCAGAGATCCTAAACTCCTGGAACTCCTGCTTGAGCATGGACTTCCTCATCTTTTTGGACTCATCATTCCCTCCAAATCTAGCTTTTATAGCACGCCAGATTTCCCTAGCATCATCCAGGTGATGAAAGTCACCCATATGATCTTCTGGGAGAGCCTGAAGCAAAAGAATTCTTGCTTTGGTCTCCTTTTGAAGAGCAATATGCTCTTCTGAAGACATAGGTGGAAGAATAGTGATGTTGCCTTTCTCATCCCTTCCTGTTCTCTTCATGCCGTTCCTTTTCAGGATCACATTCCATATGTTATGATCACTGTTTGAGATCCAGTACTCCATCTTCATAGCCCAAATCTCGTACTCATCTTTCTTGAGGTATGGGAATTTAGCATTACTGTTAGACACAATGGTTGTGACTATTTGTTGTTGGACTTGTGAAGTTTCAGGTTTTTCATTATTGATGACAGAATTTTCAGGATTTTCGCCTTCCATTGAAAAAGGGTTTAGGAGATTGCATAGAGAACTTTTTCTTCTTTGTCAGAGATCCTCACCAGGCTCTGATACCACTTGTAGGATCGTGCACCTTGATAGATCTTATGAGCTTGGTAGAACTTGTAGAAAACTTATGTAAACACAAGCAAACTACTTTGAGAATCTCTGAACAATAAACTTGTGCTTATGCGAAAACTAAACACAAGAGTTAAAGAAGAATGAATAACTAATAAACGGTTGATCCTCTATGGATCTTTTATTCACTAATGATAATGTTTTTCAAGTCGTACATAAACCCTAGCTGCATGTTTCTTTTATAGACTAAGAAACCCTAATACGGCTCATAACAAACCGTGTAAAGAGATATACACTATCTCTTCTAAAAATAACTCTAACAAACATTCTAAACATACGGGATAACCCGCAGCAATGACTAACTAAACAGCAGAAACAAAATGAACTACCAGCAGGAACCAACTACAGCAGGAACCATAACTACCAGCAGGAATGAATATGGCTACCAGCAGGAATGAAAAATAAATATATTCTAATAATTCCTAACAGGGATAATCAGGATCAGTGGAAGATTAGTGGTTGGAAGTTTTATCCTCTCTCCAATGTTCATGTTTTGGAGACTGTTTCTGCTTTATATGTGTATATGTTTTCGGATCTATCATATCCACTATCAGTGAACCTTCTGGAGCAAATGCTTAGGCATAAGTTAGAAGTTCCTCCTGATATAGTGGGTAGTGATATGACTAATGCTGAACAGTTGATAAGGCTTATCAAGGGGAAACTTGCTGATTCCAGAGTTGCTTCTGCTTGATCATGGTATTATTTAAGGCTTGTTGTTGTACATATTTCTTTATTTTCTTTATGTTTCTTTTATTTTGTTTCTTTATTAGTTAAAAAAAATTAAAAAAAAATTGTATATTGTCTTCTAACTTGTATGTTTGAGTAACATCAGGTGTAGGTACAGTGTTGGTTTCTTACCACACAACAAATGGTAATCAACTCACCATGTCTCACAGACAAGAAAGAGTTGACTCACCATGAGGGTACGACTCTGGTGTGATTATCAAATCCGTTGATAGCTGTAATAGTTTGCTCAAAACTATTGGGTTTTCAACTCACCCGTGTTTCGTTACTGAGAGTTGAAATGGTTCTCAATTCGCCATGGATCTTACCCTTTGGGGTTCCAAAGAATTGGCTAGCCCACAAGAATATGGCTTGTGGTAAAGGCAGTGGAAAACCATATTTGGTAATCAATTCACCAAGGTTATCTTAACCCCAAGAATTGGCTAGTCCAAAATGGTACGGCTTTCGGTAAAGACAAATCAAATCCGTTTATAGTTGATGGTTTACTCAAAATCATATGGTTATCAATGTACCATGGTCTTACACACCCAAACATTGGCTACGCCAGTAGTTAATGGCTATTGGTAAAGAGACATCAAATCCATTAATTTTCAATGATTCACCTCTCACAGGAGTTAACACACCTGGAAGTGATGAGAATAGTATGAAACTCAAAAGATTTGATGTACAATAAGTCATGGTTGCTGTGAAGATCAAGTACATTGCCTTTCAGATGGTGACCAGATTAAGATGATGTGTTTTCCTGTTGCTGCTGATACATAAAGCTTGCTGCTGGAAGTTTGTGCTTAAAGATGTTGTTGCTGCTGGTTACTTTCTGATGCTGCTGTTTCAATCCTCTATCCTTGGATGTCAAAGATCTATCTGGAAACTTGAAGTTAACCAAGTTAAATTCAAGTTTAGGGGAGGATTGTTAGGAATTATTAGAATAATAGTTTATTTCATTCCTGCTGTTAGTGTTAATGGTTCCTGCTGGCAGGTATGTAGTTCTTGCTGGTAGTACATTTTGTTTCTGCTGTTAGTTGTCATTGCTGCGGGTAATAGTAATTAGTTAACCCGTATGTTTAGAAAGTTTGTTAGAGTTATATTAGGAAGAGATAGTGTATATCTTCTTCACACGTTTTCTTAGTAATGCTGCATTAGGGTTTCTTGTAGTATAAAAGAAACATGCGGCTATGAGTTTTGTAATCAATTGAAAACATTATTAGTTAATAAAAGATCCATAGAGGATCAAAGTTTATTAGTTGCTTCTTCTTCTTTATTAGTTTATATTCAGAGATTCTCTTGTAGCGTGCTTGTGATTACATAGGCATTCTACCGATCCAAAAAGGCTCAAAGATCTATCAAGGAGGCGTGTTCCAACACATCTTTAGATTTTCATGGACACCTAGGTATGCCGTTGATACGAACTCATCATGCAGTGTTTCAAGTGGAGGATCCGATGTGACTGCTTCTTCTAGAATTTGATTCTCTTTCTCAGCTTTTTCGGGCTCAGGTCCTGCATCATCTTCAGTATGTGTCTCATTCATCCCAGCATTCTTCTCCTCAGTTGCCAGCTCGTCGGATTCGGTACCACTAGAGTCTAGATTGAGTTCTAAACTCGGAGACTTTTCCCTTGCAGCTTCAGAAGATTCAACGGTTTTGGAGGGTTCGGACTCACGTTTCTTGAGGATGAACTTTATGGTAGTTGACTGTAAAACCCAAAATTTCTGAACGCGTAAAAATACCTAAATACCCTTAAATTTTGAACTTTTGAAGAATGTATTATTAACGTATACCCTAAAGTATTTATATGCTAATATTTGAATGTACGCGACATTTAGAACCCATGATACTTAAGATAAATAATATAACGCCCTAAAATTCGGATACCATCTCTCGTAACTAATTTTGATTTTACCCATGTCTTGTAATTTTCATTTATTTGTCACCTAAAACTTTATTCATACAATTAAATTATTATTAACCTAAGTAATAAAATAATGTGCCTATATACATATCAAGTACATATTGATACAAAATTTCCTAACATTTATGACACTATGATTGACGTTACACTTAATATAATTTTCAAATCATATGTCCTTGTTTCACATTTTAAAAATTCAACCAATACTTTATCCATACAGATCCCACGATTCTCGGTTGAATCATAAAACGTATAGTTAACCATTAAAGACAAAATCAATCCCATTTATTTCAATTCAAGCCTTGCCTAAATTAGACCACGTACGCTCCTCCTATTCTATTTATATTATCCGACTTATTTCTCTTCATGCGACACAAAGAATAAACCCAAAAAGATCCCTGCTATCTTTTCCTCTCAAAACTCTAAAGGGTCGAAGACTGTTTTGTTGACAACTCAAAGAATTCGTGGTTCGAGGTCGTAGTTCGTGATTCGTACGTCTAGGCTTGGTTCGATCTTACCTTGCTGTGACGGTGGCGCTCGTGTTTTCGGTTTCGAAACGTACCTGTTGCTCGAAGGTATAAACCTAATCTAAGTTATGTTATTCTACATAGTCATAAGCTATTACATCTCGTTATTATTCGAATATATATATAAAAGATTGTCATTCATAAACACAAATAGAAGTTGGTTAAACCATGATTTGTATTATAGTATTAACCTGTGTTGGTATTGGGATAACATGTCTAAAAACCTGTATAGAAAACATACTTATAAACCAAGGTTAAAAGAGATTAGCTAGTGACTTCATGTGTTTGGTCGTGTGTGCATTGTCATGTGGAGATTGATTATGTCCTTGGTGGCATGTGTATTCTGGGTCGACATTTTTGGTGTTCAAAGCGACTTTTAAATCTAGTTCTTATTACCAGTTATAAGTGATACGCCACATTTTAGTAATACATATCAAATAGAACCTGGAAATGAACTTAAATATTTAACATGGGGGCATGTATGCTTGGTCACGTGAGTAGGGGCATGGTTATGTGTGAGTGCATGAGAAGTGTTGGATTGTGTCTTGTGTGAAAACATACGTGTGAGTGTGTGTGTCCCGCTCGTATGCCTTGTTTCGAATTGTTTCAGTCGGTTATAACATTGTTTTGGTCTCGCGTCTTGTGCCTTGTTTCGGTCTCGATCTATCGTATCGTCTAGAGAATATCATGGTTTCCTACCTGTCGTTTAAAGCGCAGCCTAGAGTGTCTTTGAAATCACATGATATGTTGTACGTACGTGAATATAAGAACCATAAATTAAGTCAAGCAATTTGTATTATATTCTATTAAGCGAATGAAACACAGTAATGGATATGAAACTAAAACTATTAAAATCATGCAATTTGTGTTTAGCCGAAACCTACGTACGAAATATTGGAGTATTAAATTGTGGGTTGAAATTGGTACGTGGGGTATGGGTAGATTGTACGCATACATGACAAATTAAAAGAGATAATTGCCATATAAAATAAAACTAGCTTTAAACTTAACTTAGACATTATTTGAATTAATTACGCTTTAAACCCTAAACTATGATATTGGTTATATTAAACCTTAAAGTTTATTTAATTGTCATTTATAACCCTAAAGTATAAAGTTACTCCATTTGGAAGGTTACTAAATATGAAAAGTTACTAAAAATGGAAAGCCGACTAAAATGAGCAATCTGACTTAAAATAAGTTATTAATAAGGAGATCATGAATTCGTGTAGATTCGCTGAAGATGGAGTTTGCTTCCGATCTTGTGTTTCTATTTGCGGTATAAGGTACAGATATTCTGACCTTCTCTGTAAGGTTTCCTATGACCTCTTTCATGTTCGGATCTGTTTAGCCTTTGATTTGATACCTTTGCTATGATTCACTTCGTTATGACCTATGATATGAACCTAAACTGTGAAACCTTTTTAATTCTGACCTGGAAATGATTTGAAGAAAAGCTATTTTAAAATGATGTTTGCAAATTATGATACAATACTTTTTTAATTGGGATTTTACTAACTTTTATAAAAACTAGTTTAAAAGACTATTTTTACGAAAAACCGTTTGAAAGGTCATTTTATGAAAACTACTCTGAAGGATCATTTTTATGAAAACCGTCATTTAAAAGATAGTTTTAAAATGGACTCTTAATTAGAAACCTTTTTAAATGAACTGTTACTATGGAACTCTGATATTGACCTTCTGATGTTGACCTTCTGATATTGACCTTCTGATGTTGACCTTTTGATATTGACTTCTGATATTGAAACTTGTGACATGACACTCTGATCTGATATGATATCTGACTCTTAGTTTGATACCCGAGCCAAAATTTGTGACCCTAGCCATGAAGGTAACATGGCCGTGTCTGTGATGCACCACTGGCATGACTAGTGTGTAGCCCTAGTGATTTGGTTACACCGTCCCTTTGTTTTGGTCTGCATGTGATTGGGTAGGGGCGTATGGATGCATCCTAGATCTGTTCTGTTTAGTGGATTTAACTATATATGATATGATTTCTGTTCTGGTGACTGGTACTGTGTGCAATACATGCCTTTCACATATATCTGGGAGCTAGCTACTCCATTTGAAGAATGAGGACACCCCTCATATTATCTGATTATCTGAGAGGTCTCCCCTCTATATGATTATGAAGATTTATGGTTACGATATGATATGATCTGTTTCTGGGCTCGTGGTGGATTACTATCCCTTTCTCTTTCCCTTATACTTATTCTTTGACTTATCCCTTGAACCATATTACATCTGTTTGACCTTTGTTTCTGTTATTCTGCACTGTTCTCTATTTCTGTTTATTATCGTTATATCTGTTCACTGGGCTTTTTAAGCTCAGCCGCACGTTTTCTTTTCGTGTGCGGCAGGTTATAAGCAGGACGACGGGTTTGGGTATGAGTGAAGAGACTTTTGGACTTAGAAGACCTTGATAGTTATTCTGAAGTAGAAGTCATTAGAAGGATTGCATTTGCAGACTTAATATTTAGTTTTGTTTCATTCTTAACCTTATAATGTTAGTATTTCATTTGTAACCTTTGACATTTTATTGTATTACTATTGAAGTATGCTTTGTTTGATCTGATATGAAACCATTAACGTGACACATTTACCCTTGCCGGGTTGGGGTGTTACAATTATGGTATCAGAGAAACAGGCTGCGACTTCTAATACATTTACCCTTGACCTGTGAAGTTTGGACCACTAAGTTTCCACTGTAGGCGCTCATAAGATAACCTGTAAGAATTGCTTTAGGATTTCCCTATAGGAACTTAAGTTCTGACCGGTGAGGAATGGGTAGACTAAGGCATTTGTTTAAGTATCATTGCTTCCGCATCACTCTGATTCGTGTCTTACTTTTGGTTTAAGCCTGTTGAATCCCTCTTGGAGATTGAAAGCTTATGCCTTCTAGATTTATGTCATTGAGAATTGTATAATAATTGCCTGACACTATTTGAACCTTATCTTTAAATTCCGACTCTGATATCTGATCCGTTTGTTAATCATCTCGATGCCTCTTGGGCATTTTGAGAATCTCCATGGCGAGTAGTTTGGCTTTCCCTCTTGATTATGACATTTGTTTTTGTTGACCTCTGAGACTGTAGAAGTACTAGGTGGATGAAGATAGATTGTTTTGCTTACGACTCGAGATAAAGTATGATCATCATGAAGGCATATTTATGTGGTGCTGGTATTATTAACGTGATAATACTTACACCATATAACGTGCCCTCATTGTGGCCATAGGATATCTTGGAAGTACCTAAAAAGTTTAGAATTTGACCCCGTTGGATTATCCGTGATTAGTGAGACTTGAGGTTCATTCTACCTATGCGTATGCTCTACCTTCATTCGTTAAATATCTGGATGAGTTTTGGACTCTCGTTTGCATTCTGTTGGCTTCAGTTATAAATCTTAAATTCTTGTAAAGCTCTCTTCTGTGGACACAATCAATTTAATTTGAACTCTTGTTTGTATTCCATATAATTTTCTGGAGATTCACCTATCGTCCATTTTATGTTGCATGGACCTTTTGTTCTGAATCAACCTAATTTGCCTCCTTATGAGGAATTTGAACCCATCTTGTTTTGATCGAGTCATGAGAAACCATTTGTTTTGAAGATCCTTCTGGAAGAACCTCCCCGGGCATGAGAATTGTTCGCGACGACCTTTTACGATTTGCTACGACTTCGTCTAACTTTGCGACTTCAAATTTCGAGGATGAAATTTTCTTTTAAGAGGGGAAGAGTTGTAAAACCCAAAATTTCTGAACGCGTAAAAATACCTAAATACCCTTAAATTTTGAACTTTTGAAGAACGTATTATTAACGTATACCCTAAAGTATTTATATGCTAATATTTGAATGTACGCGACATTTAGAACCCATGATACTTAAGATAAATAATATAACGCCCTAAAATTCAGATACCATCTCTCGTAACTAATTTTGATTTTACCCATGTCTTGTAATTTTCATTTATTTGTCACCTAAAACTTTATTCATACAATTAAATTATTATTAACCTAAGTAATAAAATAATGTGCCTATATACATACCAAGTACATATTGATACAAAATTTCCTAACATTTATGACACTATGATTGACGTTACACTTAATATAATTTTCAAATCATATGTCCTTGTTTCACATTTTAAAAATTCAACCAATACTTTATCCATACAGATCCCACGATTCTCGGTTGAATCATAAAACGTATAGTTAACCATTAAAGACAAAATCAATCCCATTTATTTCAATTCAAGCCTTGCCTAAATTAGACCACGTACGCTCCTCCTATTCTATTTATATTATCCGACTTATTTCTCTTCATGCGACACAAAGAATAAACCCAAAAAGATCCCTGCTATCTTTTCCTCTCAAAACTCTAAAGGGTCGAAGACTGTTTTGTTGACAACTCAAAGAATTCGTGGTTCGAGGTCGTAGTTCGTGATTCGTACGTCTAGGCTTGGTTCGATCTTACCTTGCTGTGACGGTGGCGCTCGTGTTTTCGGTTTCGAAACGTACCTGTTGCTCGAAGGTATAAACCTAATCTAAGTTATGTTATTCTACATAGTCATAAGCTATTACATCTCGTTATTATTCGAATATATATATAAAAGATTGTCATTCATAAACACAAATAGAAGTTGGTTAAACCATGATTTGTATTATAGTATTAACCTGTGTTGGTATTGGGATAACATGTCTAAAAACCTGTATAGAAAACATACTTATAAACCAAGGTTAAAAGAGATTAGCTAGTGACTTCATGTGTTTGGTCGTGTGTGCATTGTCATGTGGAGATTGATTATGTCCTTGGTGGCATGTGTATTCTGGGTCGACATTTTTGGTGTTCAAAGCGACTTTTAAATCTAGTTCTTATTACCAGTTATAAGTGATACGCCACATTTTAGTAATACATATCAAATAGAACCTGGAAATGAACTTAAATATTTAACATGGGGGCATGTATGCTTGGTCACGTGAGTAGGGGCATGGTTATGTGTGAGTGCATGAGAAGTGTTGGATTGTGTCTTGTGTGAAAACATACGTGTGAGTGTGTGTGTCCCGCTCGTATGCCTTGTTTCGAATTGTTTCAGTCGGTTATAACATTGTTTTGGTCTCGCGTCTTGTGCCTTGTTTCGGTCTCGATCTATCGTATCGTCTAGAGAATATCATGGTTTCCTACCTGTCGTTTAAAGCGCAGCCTAGAGTGTCTTTGAAATCACATGATATGTTGTACGTACGTGAATATAAGAACCATAAATTAAGTCAAGCAATTTGTATTATATTCTATTAAGCGAATGGAACACAGTAATGGATATGAAACTAAAACTATTAAAATCATGCAATTTGTGTTTAGCCGAAACCTACGTACGAAATATTGGAGTATTAAATTGTGGGTTGAAATTGGTACGTGGGGTATGGGTAGATTGTACGCATACATGACAAATTAAAAGAGATAATTGCCATATAAAATAAAACTAGCTTTAAACTTAACTTAGACATTATTTGAATTAATTACGCTTTAAACCCTAAACTATGATATTGGTTATATTAAACCTTAAAGTTTATTTAATTGTCATTTATAACCCTAAAGTATAAAGTTACTCCATTTGGAAGGTTACTAAATATGAAAAGTTACTAAAAATGGAAAGCCGACTAAAATGAGCAATCTGACTTAAAATAAGTTATTAATAAGGAGATCATGAATTCGTGTAGATTCGCTGAAGATGGAGTTTGCTTCCGATCTTGTGTTTCTATTTGCGGTATAAGGTACAGATATTCTGACCTTCTCTGTAAGGTTTCCTATGACCTCTTTCATGTTCGGATCTGTTTAGCCTCTGATTTGATACCTTTGCTATGATTCACTTCGTTATGACCTATGATATGAACCTAAACTGTGAAACCTTTTTAATTCTGACCTGGAAATGATTTGAAGAAAAGCTATTTTAAAATGATGTTTGCAAATTATGATACAATACTTTTTTAATTGGGATTTTACTAACTTTTATAAAAACTAGTTTAAAAGACTATTTTTACGAAAAACCGTTTGAAAGGTCATTTTATGAAAACTACTCTGAAGGATCATTTTTATGAAAACCGTCATTTAAAAGATAGTTTTAAAATGGACTCTTAATTAGAAACCTTTTTAAATGAACTGTTACTATGGAACTCTGATATTGACCTTCTGATGTTGACCTTCTGATATTGACCTTCTGATGTTGACCTTCTGATATTGACTTCTGATATTGAAACTTGTGACATGACACTCTGATCTGATATGATATCTGACTCTTAGTTTGATACCCGAGCCAAAATTTGTTTCCCTAGCCATGAAGGTAACATGGCCGTGTCTGTGATGCACCACTGGCATGACTAGTGTGTAGCCCTAGTGATTTGGTTACACCGTCCCTTTGTTTTGGTCTGCATGTGATTGGGTAGGGGCGTATGGATGCATCCTAGATCTGTTCTGTTTAGTGGATTTAACTATATATGATATGATTTCTGTTCTGGTGACTAGTACTGTGTGCAATACATGCCTTTCACATATATCTGGGAGCTAGCTACTCCATTTGAAGAATGAGGACACCCCTCATATTATCTGATTATCTGAGAGGTCTCCCCTCTATATGATTATGAAGATTTATGGTTACGATATGATATGATCTATTTCTGGGCTCGTGGTGGATTACTATCCCTTTCTATTTCCCTTATACTTATTCTTTGACTTATCCCTTGAACCATATTACATCTGTTTGACCTTTGTTTCTGTTATTCTGCACTGTTCTCTATTTCTGTTTATTATCGTTATATCTGTTCACTGGGCTTTTTAAGCTCAGCCGCACGTTTTCTTTTCGTGTGCGGCAGGTTATAAGCAGGACGACGGGTTTGGGTATGAGTGAAGAGACTTTTGGACTTAGAAGACCTTGATAGTTATTCTGAAGTAGAAGTCATTAGAAGGATTGCATTTGCAGACTTAATATTTAGTTTTGTTTCATTCTTAACCTTATAATGTTAGTATTTCATTTGTAACCTTTGACATTTTATTGTATTACTATTGAAGTATGCTTTGTTTGATCTGATATGAAACCATTAACGTGACACATTTACCCTTGCCGGGTTGGGGTGTTACAATGAACTTTATGGTAGTTGACTTTGATGCTGGAGAAGAGATATCCAGAAGTGTTTGAGCAACCTGTTTGACTGTGGCAATCCCTTTTCCTTTTCCTTCCACTTCGGGCAGTGGTTGAAGTCTTTCGGTATCAGGTTCTCTGAGGATCACACCTTTGGTAGATCATCCCATTGACTCTGCGTATTCTTTAGCACTAACTTTCAATGTCTTTTGAAGGACATCATCCTTCTCATCTCGCAGAGTTGGTTTAGATAGGGGGACTTCATCATCAACCAACTTTCTCGATTTCTTGGATCCCAGTTTCTTACTTACTTCACCCCTCTTGGGTTTCTTAGTGCTTCCCGGAGCATCGTCAGTAGTTGATGCCTCCTTTCGCTTCTTTGGTTTTGGCTTGCTTTGCTTGGTGATCTTCTGTTGTTTTGTAGACTTAGATGGTTTTGGAGCAGGGGATTCAGCATCACTAACTTGTTCGCTAGCCAAGAACCTTTGATGCTTGTCAACTTTCATTAAATAATCCTGATAGTATGGAGCATTTAGTATCTCACTCATGATAAGGTCTTCAGGAATAGCCTTCCCGAAGACTTCACGTCTAGTTCCCTTTGCAGCGAACATCTGATTTCCAAGGACATGTTCATCATCTGGCAAGTGGAGTAGGGAGTCCAATCTTGGGTGAAACTTGTACACACTTTGAAGATGGAAGATTTTTAACTTAGTAAACCTGATGTTTGGAATCATAAGAAAGTTGATCTTCTTCTTTCCAGTTTTCTGTAATGCCAGATTGTTCTTGTCTTCAATGAATGAATGGATGGAATGAGTGAATTCTTCCCAAATCCTCTCAGCATAATCAATGTTGGCACAATTAAAAATCCCCCAAAGCATCTGTATCACTGGAGCTCTTGGTCTTTCAAAGCCTAAAGTCTTGCCCGTGAGACATAGGTTGATGATAGTTAAGATTGCTCTCCATGGTTGATACATGTCATGTGTAATAACTGTAGATAGAGTGTTGATGGTTTTGGGGTAGCCCAGATCATTGACAAAGTTGATAAGTTCATCTGGTGCTGGTGGGGAGGTGAAAGGTTTGTTGTCAAAAACCGGTGTGATCTGAAGTGCATCTCTGATAGAGTCTTTGGTGAGGTCGAACCATTGTTCATCAAGTTGACAGCTGTAACTTGCAGTATCCTTGTCATATCGCATAGTGTCCCAGAACTGTTGGATGTAAATGGCTGGAATAGTTGAGCAAGCTATAAAAGCTCTGAAGAAATTGGTTTGCTTCAGAATATCTACAGCAAGCTTGTAGATAGGGTTGTGTTGAGTTCTGTCCATATCCAGATAACAGTTGCTCTTTCCAATTGCAACCCAGCGGTCATGGGACAATATCTGATCATCTGTGCGAACAGGTGGAGGAATAACAGGAGCTTGGTAAGCAGGTGTATTAGCGTCAGCCATTGTTACTGCACAATCACCACCACAAGAAATATCCATATAGAAATGTGGTGTTAGGTGTGAGTTATAGAATAAGGTTATGACATACGCAAGCAAGGGCCAAGACAGAATAGCACAAGGATCATGAGGGTGTAATGATCACATGATAGTGTCAACTCAATAGTTAACGGAAGTCAACTCATCTAGGAGAGGATATAACCTTGTGACCAAGACACCATGATCATAATGTAATCAGGCAAGGCACAAAGAATAAAGGCAAGACACAATGTACAAGTCTCAATTGTCAGAACACAGTCATTCACCAGGCAAAATGCAAAGACTATATTACTAAGTTAATCAAAACGCAGTTAATATAAGTCATGGCACATCAAATCGCAAAACCAAATCTCACACCACACACCGCAGTCAGTCAATGATTCAAAACGCAATGAATGTTTCTTGATAATAGTCAAAACGCAGTGAGGCAAACCGCAGTGTCCAAAACGCAGAGACAATTTTACTAAAAAATTATCAAAACGCAACAGCCTAAACTGCAGTGAATGCGTTTTGAAAATTGTCAAAATGCAACAGTCTTAAACGCAACAGCCAAAAACGCAACAAGCAAAACGCAAGAGTATTATATTCAAATATAATCAAAACGCAAGTCGCTACAGCCTAAAACGCAACAAGCAAAACGCAAGAATATTTTATTCAAATATAATCAAAACACAAGACGCAACAGCCTAAAATGCAAGAATATTATATTCAAAAATAATCAAAACGCAACTAGCTACACACAGGTAAATCGCAACAAAGAATCTATCTTCAAGACGTAATCATGAATCCACGACCAAAACGCAATCAAAAATCATCAACCAAATCGCAATCACGAATCCACAACTAAAATGCAATCAAGAATATTCAAGCAAAACGCAACCATGAACATTAATCAACAAAACGCAACCTAGAATGTCACTCATAACGCAATCAAGAACATTTAACCAAAACGCAATCAAGAATCATCTAAGCAAAACGCAATCAAGTAACTTTCACCCAAAACGCAATCCAGCACATAAACTAAAACTCAACCAAGAATCTGAACGCAAAACTCAACCAAGAACATTTTTCAAAACACAACTAGGAACACATACTTATGCACAGAATCAATCATACAATTTGTGACATCCTACGGTATAACTACAACAGCATAAAGGGTCCTAATCGATTATAACAATCACATTCATTCCAACAAAAACAATCACGCATTTCTTCGACTTATAAAAGTCAACCATATTTCGAAAAATCAAAGGATAAATTCATTATGGATAGGGGAAACAAATAAAACAACAACGAAGCATCCTAGTCATAATCTAAGGTAAGCCCAACAATCAGCACACATAATTAAACACAAACCTAGATTCGGATGATGGATCGACACAATGACCTAAAACAAAACACGATTAAGTGAATGTAAGGGCAAGATTTTCAAGATAATGCATGTACAATTGATATGGAACAAAGAGAACACGCAATACCTAGGAATATATTGAGCTAGAAAATCAAAGTCCGGTATGTGATTTGCGTTTTGTGATATGTGTTAGAGAGAGAATAAAGTTTGACTGAGTTTGAGATTTGACCAAGTCAAAACGCAGGAGGTTTTAATACCAAAGGGTAATTATCAGACTTTGTCAGAATTGGTCCTTGTCTTTCCTAAGGTGGATTTCAAGTTACAATAAAGGCATGAATAGTCCTCTAATTTACATAAGCCTAGGAAAGAAAACCAATAAGCAAATTGCATTTAAGTCCCTATACTAGCATATAAACGAAACATATGGCCTATTTGGAGTTAACATTAGATTAACACCCCTCACAAGCTGACACCCCGATTGAAACAAGTCATTTCTCAATTGATTAACTTAATGAATTGTGGATGCCCGTTGATAGTCATAAATTTTGAAAAATACTCTCCCCCTCAATCAATGACCCGATTTCTATTGAAAGAGCTGCAGTCGTTGATTGAGTAAGAAAAATTTATGAAAGCTTAAGTCCAATTGATTTTTCAAAAACATGTAACCACTATGTAAAACCCGAATACTTTCCTAAAGAATCATAGACTGAAAAGTATTTGAGATACAAAGAATGTTTCTCTTCTTATACAAGAAATAATGCACTGACGCGTACATTAGATCGAGGGTGCACGGATATAAAGTAATCCATGCCCGGATGAACTTCACCCGTTGTTAGGAACAACCGTCTTTTTGGCGACGTGCTTTCCTCATTTTGATAACCGGGTTGCGTATCTGAAGTAATAGCAAGCCATTTAGAGATGTTTTGAGAAACAATTTGAACTTCTGCTCGAACTTCATTTAAAGACCCGTTTCATTATTTAATGACATTTCTAGGACCGTAAATGTTATCGATACCAGAAGACATGCCTTGAAAAACTATTTTTGGTATTTTCTATTTTTTTGATTTTTATGGTTTCTGTTGGTTTTATATATTTCTATTTACATTTTGGTCATATATATATTTCTATTTACATTGTAGTTTAAGATATGTACAAAGGATACATGAAGAATAACCACCGATATTCTTCCCAAGATAGATTGTTGCTGCACGAGTCCTGAGCCGATTTGTCTAGGAGTCATTACACATATACATCATTGTTGAGTTTCCTGAACCCCTAAATTAGGAGATTTCAGTTCTTAATGCCGCCAAACTCTGAGTCTTTCCTTGATAGGAATGACCGATGTACCTGCACTTTGGTAAGGATGACCTGCACTAACATGACGAGTTTGTTTGCATTTACGTGGGTTAGCGATATCAGCATCCAGACTATTTTGGGTTTCTCTGTCAACCTTGGTTTTGCAATCTTTGAACAACTTACTAGCAGGTATCCATCTAAGACCAACCATCTTAAAAATTCTACCCGTTGGTATCCACCTAAGGCAAGATCTAAGAGTGTTTGGTTTCTCATGCACAATGGAAGACTTGTTGAGAGAAGACCTACGTCCTATAGCAATCTGCCTATCAGTTTTCTGAGTATAACTCTTGGTTATGGGCTTGTTGATGTATCTAGTCTTAGGGGATTGAACCTTAGCACTTGCATTCACTTCCTTTTCATTAGCCTTAGAAGATTAAGCCTTAGTACGAGCATCTGCTACCTTTTGATTAGGTCTAGACTGTGAAGTGACTGGTTTTGACAAAACCTGTTTTACATCAACTTGGGAGGCAAACCGTCGTTTTGAAGATTTTTGTCGTTCAGATCTAAACGCAGTTGGTTGTCTAGCAACTGTTTGGTTTCTAACAGGTTGTGAAGCCGGTTTTCCTAAGATTGATGTTTTTGCACACTTAGTGTTCACACTATCCCCTGTTAATTTTCTTAACTCGTTCTTTAAGGCAGTAATTGTGAAACCTTTTTCATGAAGTTGAGCCTTGAATTCATCATTTTTAGCAATCAAAGAGGTTGTTTGCTCTACAGTCTTAGTTTTCGTTTCTTTGATTGAATCACACAGTTCTTTGCAATGAATTTTCAAAGTCTCATTTTCATTAAGTAATTCAGCCACTTTATGTTCTAATTCAGTATTTTTTGTTGCAATAACATCATTGTCATGTTTAGCCTTAACTTCATTACACATATCACACATCTCAGCAATATGTTTTTCAGGTTGTTGATCGTTAAGTTTTTGGCTTCTAGCTGAGCTTTCAAATCATTTATCATAAAGAATTCACGGAAATCAGGGAGTTCCGGATTTTTACATGGTAGGTTAGTTTGAAAACTTTCTTCCTTTTGTTGCATTGAGATTTCAAGTGAAATACAATGTTTTTCAAGCTGTAAAAATTTGTTTGAAAGTTCATTATAAACTTCTTTTTCAACTATATCATTTGATTTGAAAAACTCAGCCGTAAGCAAAGACCTTGACGCATCATCATGTTCAGCATCCTGATCAATTTCTCCCCCCTTGTGACTCATATTTGTTGAATCAGAGGTGATATTGCTATGAGTCTTTTCCAACAGATATGTGTCATAAGTTGGTTTAATTTGATCAGTATGTTGTCGTTCATTAGAAAGAACATTATGTTGATCAGACAGATGTACCTCTGCAGATGATACTTGGTGATTTACTGGTCTGAGATCTGCATCCACACCATGTGTGATATCAGTCCCTGAGCTGTTGCTATCATCATGCTTATTTGACTCTGTCCCATTCCCCATGTGTTGTGCCCTTTCATTAATGAACTCCTTAACATTACTCATGAGTTGGAGTAGTGTAACTCTGAACATGTTAACCTCGATTCCAGTGTAATTAGGAAAACACCTTTTCGTCATTTGACTGTCATAATCATAATCCTCAGTGAATTGCGAATCAATGAACACTTGGAGTTGGTTGTTGATCACACACAGGGCAGCCATGGATCTACCTTTAGAAAATTCTCCTTTGTTAAGTTGTTGTTCAAGTTGATCTAAATACAGAATCATTTTGACTGTGAAGGTCTGAACATCTTGACCAAAGAATGATGCGAATGCACGTTTGTATCCTCCCCTGTTGGCCCCTTTACACGATTAGAATTAACTAGAAAGTTAATCTATTAGTGTTAATGACTAATACAATGTTTAAGGATTATTCTAACAGTTATAAAACGTGAATGTAAAAACAACAATATTTTTCAACGTTTAAATTCTTATTAGAAATAATTCCAAGAATCTATACCCAAGTGTTTTGCGGAACAAACACTTGGGATTGAATAGACAAGGGTATGGGGTGTCTCCTATCGAAACTCAAGCTTTGCTTGAGTGGTAACAATATACCCACTGAGCTATCTCAGTGAGTTGTATACTCTTTGTAGGAGAGAAGTTTCTTTGTAAAAGTTCAAGACTTTAATTATACAAAGCACACTTTAACTTCTCTCACAGTTGATCTATTTATACACAAGTATTCTAAGTATAAGTGATTAAATATAATACAAGTTGTTGAGGTTGCGTGTCTGACAATTACAAATAGTAATTGTCATTTCCAAGAACCAATAGGAAAGGGCTAAATAAGTCTTTGGGAGTTGTTGGCTGACACTCCATGACTTTTAGCCGCAATAGGGAAGGTAGAGTCTGACAAGAGAAGAGTGTTGGGTTTACACTCTTATCTTCTCAGATCTTTTCCCTATTGTTCCCGCCTTTTCTTCAGGCGTTGGTTCCTCAGTCATTCAATCACTTTGTTGGTTGAGGAGACTGGGGTTCAGTGAGCTCTTATCCAATACTCACTGAAACCATCATCTTCTTCTTTGGCTTAAGTCCTACTCAGGGAGTACCGCCTTCCTGAGTAGTGAATCCTTCTTCTTGAATTCGCCTTAAGCATCCTGAAGATGACTCACTGAGAGGCTGTTCTCTCAGTGACTTGAATTGTTCTCGGTTTAAGTTAACACTTAGTTAATTTGTGTCCAAATCATGTTCGAAGCATTCTTGGGTTTTACATGACCCAACAATCTCCCCCTATTTGGATATAAATTATTCCTAAGTGTTTTTGATCAGATATGAGTGAGCTAAAGACTTCTACTCATACTGAATGTACTAGAATGTAAATAAGGACACTGAAATAATAAAAACATCATCTTATTAATATCATTTACAAGTCCTAACAAAACTAAGTACAAAAAAGGGATAGTGGTGGGTGTTCAGGCAGGTCATCAGTTCAATTTGATTCCAAGGGCTTCAAGCTTGGGCTTCTTTGACTGCAGCTCATGTTGGTCAGGATGTTCATTGATTTTTCTTTTCAGGTCATGACAAAACCTTACATTCTCAGGACTCTTGAGTGGAGAGGCCATTATCAGAAAGCCTAGCATAGCTTTGATCCCTGATAGATCAATATCAATCCACCTCTGGAAGGCTTTGTCACCAAACTCATCAATGAAGAACAAACCTCTTTCAGGCTGTTCAATGACCATATTGTTCCTGAAAGGAACACCTTCAGGGAGAGCCCTATTGCAGTCAAGACCAGGAATCTTGATCTCAGGCTCAGCTTCTATCTTCTTTCTTTTTCTTGAAGAAGACTGAGAAGTAGCAGGTTGTGCAGATTCAGGTAGAGGAGATTGAATGCCAAGTTCCTTAGGTGCTGCTGCCAATCTTTCATACCTCAGACTCAAAGACTTCATCAGATTAGGGACCACAACATTTGATTTCTTTGCTATTAATGGACCCAACTCGTCCAATTCAGTGATCCCAAAGTCAGCGAATCTGAAAGGTGAATGAACATCAAAGTTTCTCTTGTCAGCACCTCTGTAGACAGTGACAACGGCAGGATTGGTGTTTCTTTGAATATGAACATCAGTGATTGGTTCTGGCTTTAACCTTTCATTCATGTACCACTGATATTTCTTAATCCTATTCTGCCTGATCTCTTCAGCCCGTTTGGCTCTTTCCTCCCTTTTCTGCCTGAGAGTGGTCATCTCCTCAGACTGAGCTTTCACAAAGGTCATACCACCTTTTCTTCCTGAGAGATCCTTAGCCTCAAGACCAATTTTCTCAGCCTCCTCATGAACAACCTTGATTAAGGCAGACTTGCTTGCCTCCTCCTCTTCCTTCAACTTCTTCTTTGCCTCCTCTTCCTGAAGATAAGTACTGAGTTCATCAGCTGAGAAGTGGTAAAGAACTCCATCAATTTCATATGGGATCCTGAGAGGTGATTCAGGATCCTTTGCAACCGTGATAGGTGCTGGTTGAGGCTCAGGCTCAGTGAGAATGCCTTTGCCTTTATCTTGATGGGAGGAAGAGGCTTCCTCAGTGTGAGAAGGAATCTCCCCCTCAGTGTGAGAAGGAGGTTGTTGGCTTGAGACTCCAGTGTCTTTCTCCCCCTCAACTGTTGCATGAGCCATGGTGATAGCAAGAGTTGGAGTCACTGGAGTAGTAGGACCTTTGAAGGCCTGATAGATCTCAGTCATCATTGATTTGATGTCCGAGGTGTCTTTCTGAAGACTCGAGATCTGATCTGCCAGAGAAGCCTGAGAAGCTTCGATGCCTGACATCCTTGAGCCAAGAGACCATGCCAAGGATGTGGAAGATTGTGCCCAAGTACCAAGATGTTTTTCCTGAAGACCCATGGTAGTCCTGATTGAGTCCAAGGAGGTAGTAAGACCCTGAAGTTTAGAATCCTTCAGTAAGCTGAAGAGATCATGGATTTCAGCTGACTGCTTCTGATAAGTCTCAGCAGCTTGAAGGATCTTTTCAGTGAGTATGGGGTCATCTTTAACAGCTGTCTGAATAGTACCAAGGCTTTTGGTGATGCCTTCAAGAGAAAGATTGAACTTCTGGAAATGAAGATCAATAGCTGTCAGGGAATGTTTGGTGTCTGATTGGATTTCGATCACATCTTCATGAAAACTTTCAACATCTGCCTTCAGGTTGGCATAGTGAACAGCTGCTTCAGTGTGTTGATCAAACATCTCTTCAGTGAGACCAGTGAAAAGAGCTCTGTTGGTCTTAAGTAGGAATTTGACCAATGTTCTTTCAGTGAGGGGAAGAGAGTTATCATACTTTTGGAGGATGTCCCCAGTATCAGAAGATTCAGGAGACTTCGAACCTGACTTTGCACTTTGGCTTGGAGAGGACTGATGTGATGGTTCAGGTTGTTCAGGTTGTACATCAGTTTCCATATCCTCTCCTGCCTCAAAAATCTCTTCTTCACTCTCTTCCCTGAGCTCTTCATCAGACTCCATAAAAGCCTGATAGTCCCCCATGGACTCAATACCCAAAAAATCAACCGGCTCCTCTTTATAAAAAGATTTGCCTTCGGTTTGGTCAGGTCCTGACCCCTTTGTCATAATAACTGAGTGGGTTTTCTCAGCCTGACTAGCCATAACAACTGGGGTAACACCAGCCTGGCTTTTGGGGGCAGTTCCTGAAGGACTGGATCCGCCTGAGGGGTTGATGGGTTCCATATCAGCGGGTTGTTTCTTTCCCTCTGAGTCTTTGTCCCCCTTAGCACCTTCAACTACTGATGGGTGCTTTCCAGTAGTATCACTAGGTACTGATTGTGAAGATTTGTGGACCCCCTTCCCATCAGGATTGTGCTGTCCTTCAGGGGATTTAGGGTCCTTTACTCCCTGAGATCCTGAGGATGATTTCTCAGGAACGTTAACGGGATGTGAATGTTTGTGGGTCCCCTTCTCAGTAAGGTAGTGCTGCCTTACCGAGGATTTAGAACCCTTTCCTCCCTTGGGAACTGATTGTTTTTTGACAGCTCCTTCATCGGGATGTGAGGGGGTGTGGATCCTCTTCCCAGTAGGGTGGTGCTGCCCTACCGAGGGTTCAGGACCCTTTCCTCCCTTGGGCACTGATTGTGATTTATCAGTACCTTCATCGGGATGTGAGGGGGGAATGCTTCCTGATCTGTCTGACTTGTTTTTGTCAGTTGGACCATGTGGAATGGGAGTGCCCGAGGTCACTGAGGATGATTGCTCAGTGACTTCCGTTGGCCTTTGTTTTGAGGTCAAGAGGGTCTCAGAAATGGGTGTCTCAGAGGTCTCGGCCTTTTTCAACCTCTTTTTGAGGTTGAGTTGGTTTTGAGGATCAGTCTCAGTGGCGAGTGGCTTGGGTCTAACCACCTGGCTGGACTGACCCTTCTTTGTCTTCTTCACCTTTTTGGTCGGTGAAGGAACAGGAGAGATAGCGTCATTGCCCTGAATGACTGATTGCATGTATTCAGTCAGGGCAATCTGTGTAACCTCACTTATGCTACTAGTGAAGTTTGACTTGTGCAGTACCTCAGGCTTCGTACCTTCTGCATCAGTCCTCACATAGTCAGAACCGAGTAGGTCCTGAATCACACAGGAAACAAATCTAGGATAGGACATGTGCCTTTGCCTATGTTTTCCTGAGAGCTTAGCAACGAGGTCTCGGAAGATTATTCCTCCGATGTCTATTTTTGTACCCTCAAGGAGACTGAACAACATCAATTGTTGTGATGAGTTCAATTGTTCCGTAGAGGATTTATTTCCACCCAGGACCTGAATGACAAATGTCATCAGTATCCTCCAAATAGGGTGGAACCATGTTTTGACTACTGGAGCCTTTTCCAGTAAGCCTCCCACAGACATTTCAGGGCGTCTGGGGTCATGGGGTGCAAGAAAGATCAGTTCATTCTTTATTTCCTGATCAGTAGGGTTGGGGGAAAAGGCTTCAGCAAAGTCAAGGCCTGTGGCTTTGATGAATGCTGAGTAGTCAAAGGAGAGGGTTCTGCTCCCATTCATCACCGTGAAGGTGATGATTGACTCTTTGGTGTCTTTGGGGCTGGTTGCCACGGCCGTACACCAGAATTCCCTCAAATAGTCATGATAGATGACTGAGGGGGTATGGGTGAAAGCCTTTGCAAGAAAACAATTACGAAGATATTTCATAACGTTCTTGTAGGCTGGGTACATTTGTGGATATGAGAAATTTCCCACCACATTATTTTTGGTTAGGTCTACACCCTCCATTGTGAAATCCACGTTGGGGGCATATTTCACAGCTTTAGAAGAAGCCATTTATGGGTAAGTCTGGGTTTGACTAGGGTTAAAGGGGTTCTAAAGCTTAAGAATGCACACACAATTTGTTTTTGAGAAAAGAAAATGGCAGAGTTTTGCTTAAAAATTCTATAAAAACGTGTGTGTGAATTCTTCTGGTTGGGGTATTTATAGGAAAGAGGAGATGGGGGTGTTTTGGTCATTTGAGCAAATCGTTATTTATTCAAAAAAAAAATTATTTGGAAATTGATTTGAATAATAAGTTTTGGGATCCGCATTTAATGCCAACACTCCACTTTCCAGGTTTAGCGCAACAGTCGAGGTGAACAGTTGAGCAGTTCTGCAAAAGTGCAACTTGCAGAGTTGAGTCATCACATATTTGAAATGTGATTGGAGAGGCATTTAATGCCAAGTGGGAATGTGGTGGCCCATAGGTGGAAGCCAGAAAGGCTAAAAAGAACAAATATTCTTGAATTAAATATGTGTTCAGTTACCAACCTCGGACATTTACTAACTAGATACTTAGAGCATTTAAGTTAGTATTTAATGTCCTTTTCAGGGTCCTGAATGACTTTTCATTCAGTGATTGGTTTTCAGGGACTTGGGTTTAGTCCCTGAGGATGATGATTCAGTGAGATGTTTTCACTGATATACATATTGAGTCAGGGACCTGAGATGTTTAAGAATTTACACTTTTGTTGGAAGAGAAAATAATTAGTCAGTGGACTGATTCTCTATATCCAACATTCCTAATTCAGCTTTCAGTCTTGTGAAAGTTGGTTCATCCAAAGGTTTGGTGAAGATATCAGCTAACTGATATTCAGTAGGAATGAAGTGTAATTCAATGTCACCATTTATGACATGGTCCCTGATGAAGTGATATCTGATATCAATATGTTTTGTTCTCTGATGAAGAACAGGGTTGTTAGAGATTGCAATTGCACTTGTGTTATCACAAAAGATGGGTACCATCTTGTACTGAATTCCATAGTCACTGAGTTGACTTTTCATCCAGAGTACATTTGCACAACAACTAGCTGCAGCAACATATTCAGCCTCAGCTGAGGATAGGGCAACGGATTGTTGCTTCTTAGCACTCCAACAGACTAATTTCCCACCAAGAATTTGGCAAGAGCCTGAGGTGCTTTTTCTATCCATGTTGCATCCAGCATAGTCAGAATCTGAGTATCCTTTGAGATCAAGTCCTGAGCACTTTGGATAGTATAATCCAAGGTTAGGAGTGCCCTTCAGGTACCTGAATATCCTTTTCACAGCAGTGACATGAGATTCTCTTGGGTCAGATTGATATCTGGCACATAGACATACTGAGAATTGGATATCAGGCCTTGATGCAAGTAGATACATCAGTGATCCTATCATTCCTCTAAAGAGAGTTTGATTGACTGGTTTACCAGTTAGGTCAGGACCAAGGTTGTTTGGGGGAGCCATGGGAGTTTTGACTGAGGCACAGTCACTAAGATCATACTTCTTCAGTAGATTCTTTACATACTTCTCTTGACTGATAGTGGTTCCTCTATCAGTCTGCTTGATCTGAAGACCAAGAAAGTATGTCAGTTCCCCCATCATGCTCATTTCAAACTTCTTTGCCATTAGTTTTTCAAATTGTTTACAAAGTTTGAAGCTTGTTGAGCCAAAGATGATGTCATCAACATACACTTGTACTAGTATGACATCATTATTTGTCTTATAGATAAACAATGTGTTGTCTATCTTGCCTCTGACAAATTTGTTTTGGATTAAGAAGGCTGAGAGAGTCTCATACCATGCCCTAGGAGCTTGCTTCAGTCCATAAAGGGCTTTGTTAAGCTTATAGACATGATCAGGGGACTCATGGCTTTCAAATCCAGGAGGTTGCTCAACATAAACTTCTTCTTTCAGTGAACCATTTAAGAATGCACTTTTAACATCCATTTGGTACACCTTGAAGTTCATGTATGTAGCAAAAGCAAGGAAGATCCTGATGGCTTCCATCCTTGCTACTGGTGCAAATGTTTCTTCATAGTCAATGCCTTCTAGTTGATTATAGCCTTTGGCTACAAGTCTGGCTTTGTTTTTAATGACTATGCCATTCTCATCAGTTTTGTTTTTGAATACCCATTTCATGCCAATGACTGAGACATTCTCAGGACATTTGACCAAGGTCATTACCTTGTTTCTGTCAAATTGTTCTAGTTCATCATGCATGGCCTGAACCCAACTTGGATGTTTAAGTGCTTCTTTAACACTTTTGGGTTCAATTGTGGAAATGAAGTCCACAAATAGGCATTCATTGGATGAGGCTGCTCTCAGTTCAGCAGCCATGCTTCTTGTAAGCATGCCTTCAGAAGGCTCACCAATGATATTGACAAGTTCTATATCCTGAGATCTGGTCCAACTATCCTGAGGTCTTGGGAGTGGGTTAGAACTTGTAGAAGCCTGATGGGTATTGTCAGGATTAGACACAGGATTACTATTTCCTTGTGTGTCCAAGTGGGTTGAGTCATCACTGAGATTGTTTGGGTCCTGAGTATTTTGTTCAGACTGAAGGATATCATCAGTACTTGTATGTGCTTCAACAAACTCAGTGATGGTTGGGTTTGGTAGGTTGTGAGGGATAATGTAGTAGGAGAGGTTAGCATCATCTTGATACTGAGTAGAAGGATTGTTCTCAGACAGATATTCATCAGGAGGATATCTTGGAGAATTGTCAATTCCTATCTCTTCTACTGAGGCAGTTGAGAACCTGATTGCATCAGTACTCTCATCAAAGGTAACATGAAATGTTTCCTCAGTCTGCTGTCTCCTTGTGTTGAACACTTTGAAGGCTTTTGAGACAAGTGAGTATCCCAGGAAGTATCCATCATCAGCTTTTGCATCAAATTTCCCTAGGTGATCCTTGTGATTATGAATAAACACAGGACACCCAAAGACATGGAAGTAGCTGATGTCAGGGATTCTTCCTTTGAATAACTCATATGGGGTTTTCCCATGTCTCTTGACAATTATGGATCTGTTTTGTGTGTAACAGGCAGTTTTGACTGCATCAGTCCAAAAATGGTTGGAGAGGACTGATCCACATAGCATTGTCCTGGCAGCTTCAATGAGTGTTCTGTTTTTCCTCTCAGCAACACCATTTTGTTCAGGTGTGTATGGAGAGGAAAAGTTTTGGGAGATACCTTTCTCATCACAGAAACTTTCAAGTTCATTATTTTTGAACTCAGTCCCATTGTCAGTTCTAATTTGTTTGACTTTAATGTCATTTTGATTTTCAATGTTCCTGACAAAGGACATGATTGTTTCAGCTGCCTGACTCTTTTTGATCAGGAAGAATACCCAGGTGTATCTTGAGTATTCATCCACTATGACCAGAGTATACTTCTCATGGTTAACAGACCTTGGACTGACGGGTCCAAATAGATCCATATGGAGAAGATGTAGGCAGTTCCTGATGGAAAAGTTGGTTTTGGTTTTAAAGGATGCTCTGTGATGTTTTCCTTTTTCACAAGCTGAGCATGGTTTATCCTTAGAAAACACAAGTGATGGTAAGCCAAGGACCTTGTTTTGTTTTACAAGATTGTTAATGTTCTTGAAGTTCAGGTGGGTTAGTCTCTTGTGCCAAAGCCAGTTGAGTGCATCAGTGGCCTTAGCAAAGAGACATGTTCCATCCTGAGTTAGACTTGACATGTCTAGTACATAAACATCTTGTCTCCTAGGTGCAATGAGGACAATTTCCTTATTTGCATTAAAGATGGTTCCTTGCTTATCATCAAACTGAACTATGTACTTTGCATCACATAGTTGACTGACACTGATCAGATTATACTTAAGACCATTTACATATGCTATCCTAGTAAAGACAATACCATTGCAGTTGACTGAACCATAACCTTCAGTGAGACATGATGAATTGTCAGCAAATATCACTTTGGGTCCTGGTTCTTCTACATATTTGTGCAGACACTCCTTAACACCAGTCATGCTCCTTGAACATCCACTATCTAGATGCCAAACAGGATCCCTAGCATGTTTCTGCACAAATAGTAAACTAGGTCAGTTCTTTCTAGGACTCCATTTCATGGAGGGTTTGGTATTGTAGGTCCTTATGAAAGTATTAATTGATTCATGGTCAGTGGTTGAGTGGACTGAGCTACCACATGTTTTGCATATGGTAGTAGGGGTAGCCTCAGTAGTCTGAGAGGATTGCTTTATTCCTCTTTTTGACTGAATGACCTTGTCTTTTCCTGAGGATTTCTGAGTGGAGCTTCCACTAGATTCACCATGTTTGTCATATTGACAATCGTCAGGATGGTGGTCATTAAATCCACACAAAGGGCAGGGAGGAAAAGGTTTGGCCTTTTGCTTCTGTTTCTGCTTAGAATCAGAAGGGTAGTTCAGGCACTGAGCCTTGAGTCCTGAAAAGTTTGACATGACTGAGCATTGTTTATGATCAGAGGTCCTGTGATCTTCCTTTTTGCAAATCATGCAATAAAGGACTCTATAGCAATCATCAGTGAGGTGATTTGTATAGTTGCATAGCTCACATCTTTTCAGGGGTTTGGTGGATTTGGGTTTGGTCTTTGAGGAAGTTGGTTTTTGTTCCTTCTTGGATTGAGAAGATTTCTCAGAAGATTCAATCTTCTCTCCTAGCTTCCTGACCATTTCAGCCAACTGATCAATTTTTGAGTCAGGGCTTTGGGTTGTTTCTTCAGAAGGGACTGAAGTTGATGAGTCATCAGTATTTACTGAGACATCAAGGTTTGCTCTCTTCAGGATGGTTGTTCCCCTTCCTGATCTCTCCTTAGGAGAGTGTGGTGAGAAGACCATAGGTGGGAGGCCTAGGTTAGGTGTAGCACCCTGAAGGGTATTCAGTGGAGGAAGTGGAGGATATGATTCTGATTCAGACTCATCCAAGGACTCAGTGAGTGGTTCAGTGAGTTCAAGCTTACTGAGTTTATCAGTGAGTCCTAGCATATTTTTCAAGGCCTGACTTTCAGGAAGCAAGATCTTTCCAGTCTCAAAGTTTGGTAACTTACTGACTGGGTTGTCCCTGACAATCCAGTCATTTGACTTGGGAAGTAATTCTTGCTCAAAAGATATGCCAGCTGGAACAAAGTTCATTTCATTTTGACACACAGTTGGATCAACCATAAGAGGGTTAATACCAATGGTTTTCTGAGAGATTAATCCCACAGTGTCAAAAACCTTGGGGTTCTTCCTGGTCCAGCTTTGAATAATGGCTTTTTCTTTGTTGAGTTCAGTTTGAAGGACTTGGTTTTGTTTCAAAATCTCAGTGTTCTGAATCTGTAGAGTTATTGTTTCTAGTTTGGCTTGCTTAAGTACAAGCAATTCATCTCTACATTTGTTTAATTCAGACACAATATTGTTATATTTTGAAAGCAAATTAAGCCTTTGTTCTTCAACAAACTTTAGATCAACACAAATATAATTCATGTAAGATTGCCAATCAGAATCATTATCCATAGAAAGTAAAGTAGTTACCTTCTTCATGGTGATGTTGACCCACTCTCCATTTCTAGCATGACTTTTTCCCACAGCCACCTGATCCTCTTCTGAAAGTGCCATCAGTGCACTAACTCTTATTTCCTCATCTGAGGAAACCTCTTCATCATCCCAATCATATGCTTCAGCTAATAAAACCTTGTTCTTTGTCTGAATAGGTTTAGATGTTTGAGGAGCCTGAGACAATATGGGGTTAGTTTCAAGAAGTGCAAGTTTAGCTTTTATATTCCTATATTTTGTTTCAAAATCCTTTTGACCCTTGTTTTGGAATTGTTGGGTGGACTGAAACATTTTAGGTTGAAACTTGTTAATTCCTGAAAATTTGTAAGAGGGTTCTGAGATATTTTTAGAATAACAGTCCCTAGCAAAATGACCCTTTTTACCACATTTAAAACATTCAGTGGTCTCATTTGCTTTTGATTTTGTAAAGTTGGACTGATTCTTTTTGATGAAACGTTTTGAACTAGCAAGGAGTGCCCTTTCTTGGAATTCCAAGTTTAGATCATTCAGGTATTCCTCATCAGTTCTTTCATCAATTTCTTCTTCAGAATCCTCTTGAGTATCCTGCACAACACCATTAGAATAGAAAGCAGTTGATATGGGTGTGGAGGTTAAGGCCTTTTTGGACTCAAAAGCTTTTGAGTCAGGATATCTCCTTGAGATCAAGTTGTCTTCATAGACAAACTTCCCATAAATTTCAGGGAGCTCAAGGTTCTGAATGTGGTTAGCATTCCTCAGGCCTTGTGAGAAGTTGAGCCACTTCTCAGGGAGACTGTTGACAAAGCCAACATTTGTCTCATGTTTGGTCAGTACAACACCATCATTTGATAATTCATTTATCAAAGTTTTGTATCTGGTGTAGGTCTGTGAGAGACTTTCAGAGTCTTTTGACCTGAAAGTATTATACTCAAGTTTAAGGTCCATGACCCTATTTTCCTTGGTATCTGAGGGACCCTCAAAGCTGTTTACCAAGTCATCCCAAGTTTGCTTGGCTGTAAGACAGTTGATGACTGATTCCATTATATCGTCAGGAAGACATGATATAAGGATGCTTTTCAGGCGTTGGTCTTGATTGACCACCCTCCTCTCATCAATGGTCCATTGAGCCTCAGGCTTGTTAAGCCCTGCGGCAGTCTTTGGGACAAATGGGCCATCCCTGATACAGGTGATGTAG